>JAJMGB010000033.1:0-150000 GCA_030568535.1 Suhomyces anneliseae
CAGGTAAGCCAGAAGGTACCCCAACTGCTCCAGCTCCAGGTAAGCCACAAGAAACTGCCCCAGCTCCAGGTAAGCCTCAAGAAACTGCCCCAGCTCCAGGTAAGCCAGAAGGTACCCCAACTGCTCCAGCTCCAGGTAAGCCACAAGAAACCGCTCCAGCCCCAGGTAAACCACAAGAAACCGCTCCAGCCCCAGGTAAGCCAGAAGGTACTGCTCCAGCCGGTAACCCACCAACTGTTGCTGAACAATCCAGAACTCCAGCTGGATCTGCTCCAACTGGTGCTCAACCAAGTGCTGCTGCTCCTTCTTCTGTTGCTCCAGTTTCTGTTGCTGAAGCCGGTGCCGGTTCTATCAAATTATCAGCTGGTTTCTTCGCTGCTGGTTTAGCTGCCATCATGTTGTGATTGACTATTTCTAATCCTATTGGATTTTCACTATTTTATTATACCTCCACAAAATCAAAACCATTGTATATTCTTCGGTCAAAGATCAGCAATTTTCGGTAAAGTATAATTAACTTTTCGGTTCTGCATTCGATGTATTCCTAGTTATGGCGTACACAATATACGCATTTATTTAAATTTTCATTGTAGTAATTTTTTTTTCCTAAGATTAATTGAGTAAACTTTTGAGCATTAAGTGTATAATTGAATCATTCTCAATAATAGTTTGGACTGTTTTGAATGGTTACTAAAAAAAAGAGTTAACTGTTATAACTATTGTAGTGCGATCAAGGGGCTATTTTGATTTGGTTCACCCACACGACCCTTCCTAATATTTGGTTGATGTCTATTAAAGGCTTTATGAAGGATGAAACGACTGTTTGAAATTAAATGACAATAACAAACCACAAATTGATAAATGATTAAAAGAAGAAAAAATATAAGCATTTCATTATTATATGATTATATATTATAGCGTGGTCCTTTAGTGTATTTATAATCAAAAATATAGAATTAGAAGGCGCTATCAGTCTGCATCTAACCAGGGGTAAAAAAAAAGTTTGCAGCCAAAAAAAAAAAAAAATGGTCCAGAAAAAAGGTGTGGTGGCACTTGGCGGTAAAACCAACTATTACTTGAACTATATTCATTAGAGCTTTCACGAAACTAATAACGGCTCTTATTAAACTTTGACTGACTGTCTTATTTCAAAAGTTACCAGTCATTAGTTACTTCTAATATAACTCAACTCTGTGTTTAACGATCCCATCTATTCTACTTCCTTTGATCACTACTTAAAAAATGGTTGTCTCCCCTAAAATTGTCCAAAAGAAAGAGGACATTTCTGCAACGAAATCAATTGCTTTCAAAGATGGTGAAAATGTTGAATCTGCTGTAATCAACAGTGCTGATGGTGATGCTGAATCTGTTTCTACGGTAGAATTTAAATTAGACGAGTGTTCTCTTCAACTGAATCCAAGAGAACCAGAAGATGAGATTAAGAGAGAAAGTGTTGCTAATAAAGTTCCAACTGTTCAAGTTGAAAACGAGCAACATGTAAGAGGTAGACCTTCTTCTTGTGTGTTTGTTGCAAGTTTAGCTGCTTATAGAACTGATGATGAATTAAGTATTGCAGTAAATGATCATTTCCAAAAATGGGGAAATCCAACCACAGTCAAAGTTTTAAGAGATACTAGTAACAGACCTTATGCTTTCGTACAATACAATAATGACTTGGATGCTAAGAAGGCGATCAAATACGGTCACAATTCAGTTTTGAATGGAAGAAATATTCGCTGTGAACATGCCAAAGTTAACAGAACACTTTTCTTATATTCTGGTACTACGTTCACACCACAATCAATTGAAAAGTATTTAAAGGAATTTGGCGAAGTTGAACAGTTAGCTCAAAGTGACAGAACTGGTGGAATTTTAGAAACCCAATCGCCTAAAGGATCTCGTGCATGGTATTGTAAATTTGTGTATAGAGATGATGCTATTAGAGCTTTTGCTAACATTTCTGCAGAAAACAACTTTGATGTTGAATGGGCTCAAAACATCGACACTTTGTATGATGATGCAGATATAGTTGATTTAGATATGAAGCCAACTTTTGACAAATTTTCAATTTTTGTTGGTCAATTAAGTCTGGATATTAAAGAGTCGGATTTAAGAGATCACTTCTCACGTCATGGATCAATCTCACATATTGAACTTATTAAAAAATCAAGCAATACTTTTGCTTTTGTTAGATTTGAAGAAGAATCTAGTGCTGCAAGTGCGGTTGAAAGGGAAAATCATTCCATGCTTTGTGGAAAGACTATGCATGTCCAATATCGTGAAATGTACGCAACTCCAACCAAAGGTTCTGAACGGTCTAGAGGTTTGGCATTAGCTCCTCCCCCAATCAATTTAAATAGAAGGTTCAACAAGGGTAATTTTACTGAAAGGAATAAAAAATTCACAGCAAAACCAAAATTCACTGGGGCACCTTCTAATAATTATAATAGAAGGAAGTTTAATGGTGATAGCTATGGAAAGAGTAATTTTATGAAATCTACTCTGAAACAAAATGACCAAAATTCAAATTTAGATTCAAAAGACAAAAAATTACCTCTCAAGGTTGCTAATTATATTTATGCTAAAAATCCAAATGAAGAGAACACCCTGCCATCATCTCCTAACCAAGTTCCTAAAACAACCAAGAACGAAGAGAATAAATCTACTAGTGGAGACGAAAAATCTCCAAATCTCGAAAATTCAAAAATAGAAGTTGTTCCAGACTCTAAATTCTATAAGAAGAACAATGATAATGTTCCTTATTTTTACTATGTTCCTGGATCAGAACCTCATACTCCTATGTCAGCTCCAATGGGTGCCAAATTCCAACCAGGTCCTAGTGCAGGTGCAATTCCTCCACCTCTCCCACCTCACCCAAATTATTATTTTCCTCATTATTATCTTCCTTATGAAACTCATGAATACCAAGGACAGGTACCACCACCCCCACCATTCCCAATTAGTCATTACCCATTCTTTTACCAACCTGACCCGGATTATAATTGAATTATGTATATTCCTTTGCTCTTTATACAGGTCCAAAAAAGTTGTCGCTAATTTATTATGAATGTATGCCCTTATAACTAGTCGTGCGTAGCCAAACATTATTTAATGTCTTATCAAACAGTATAACTACATAAATATAACCTATAATCATGTCTTGTGCACATAATGCACCTGCTGTCAGTGATGATCTGAAGATCATAGACATTGACAAATTAGCACAAGCACTTGCCCCCAAAACTAAAGCTTTCAATTTCAAGGAAAAGAAGACCACCAAATCACAAGCGTCTGTAAGCGAAACCTTTTACAAACAGCCTGCTATGAATGAACGTCTTGCAAAGAGCTTACCCTGGAAAAATGATGCCAATTACTTCCAGAAAGTATATATTTCATCATTGGCTTTAATGAAAATGACTCTTCATGCCAAGAGTGGAGGATCAATTGAAGTTATGGGGATGATCACAGGAAAGATTATGGAGAGGGCCATTATTGTAATGGATGTATATGCTTTACCAGTTGAAGGTACTGAAACTAGAGTCAATGCTCAGGCCGAAGGTTATGAATATATGGTTCAATATTTGGAAGCAAGTAAAAAATTGGGAAGCAGGAATGAAAATATTGTTGGGTGGTATCATTCACATCCAGGTTATGGATGTTGGCTTTCAGGAATTGATGTTAGTACACAAGCATTAAATCAAAATTTCCAAGATCCATACTTAGCATTGGTCATTGACCCAATTAAGACAGCATCACAAAATAAAGTGGAGATTGGAGCCTTCCGAACTTACCCTGAAAACTATAAACCAACCAAAGAAAGTACCAAATTAGATACTAATCAAAAGATCTTACCGAAATCGAAAAGAAAAGATTTTGGAATTCATTCAGACAAATATTATTCATTGGATATTGAAATTTTCAATAATTTAGTTGATATCAATGTGATGTCTATGGCATTAAAATATGAAGATAATAATTCGGTGGCATGGATAAAGCATTTGTTAACAAACAGCAGTAAAACTTCAGGTGGTAGCTATACTGAAACTGATATCAAAGAAGCTGTCGTACTGAATGGGAAGACTAAACCAAAGTATAAAAGAAGTCTTCTTAATAACTATGAAGTTGAAGATGAAAATATGAATCGTATTTTCAAATTAATTGATACATTACAAAAATGGGAAATAAGTACAGTAAGAACAGATTTTTTCAAAAAGTTCGATATGAATTTTGAAAGCATGATTTACAGAAAACTACTTGAATCACCATCCAAAATCAACCAAAGCACAGAAATAAAAATGGACAGCGGGCTGGACGAGTGTATGGATGAAGGAACAGAAGCATCAGATCAAGATGAAAGTGATCTTGAAGGTAGAGATAAAGAATCACGCGGATTGGATGTTTCAGACATAGAAGATGCTGTGTCCGTGAGTTCAGTGAATAAAAACGATGATGATTATGGCAATGAAGAGGAAGATTATGATCCACTTGAAGTGAAACCTAAAAGAGATAGCCGCACGTTGGCTCCAAATCGTAATTTCGCTAGAGACAAAGAAAGGTTACTTCATCCAGCAAGATCACCAGTAAGATCGTCTAGATTATCTAAATCCGATGGTAGTAGACCTCCTCATTTTCCATTAGCTCGGTTGGGTAACTATGAAGATGAGCATGCTTCAAAGGTTAAAAAGAATGGAGGTCGTGATATCAGTGAACTTGCTAATATCAGCTCGTATATTGCTCAACACGATCTTCAAGAGTTGATAACTAATGATATACAGGAGAAGTTATTCTTCTAGAGAAGCTAGTTAAAGTGAATAGTGGATTGGTTACAGATATAAACCAGGAATATTAAAGATAGTGTTGAACTAGTCTTTTCTTTTGCCATTAACACCATCCACTACATTCGTAGCTTTAAATTATATAGCTAGTGATAGAATTAATGGCATACCCAATTAAACAATAGAATTGTATTTCGTATTTCGTAATTCTCACACTAACTTAGTTCCTGCACTGATAAGGAAAGTGTAGTGTGTGTGTGTGTGTGGTAGGAGCTATTTTTGCAGCATCTTTTGAGGGAATTAATTCTTTATTCCTGTTGGTGCAATATCATGCATCAGAAGCGATAATTTGCTACTATCAACACCTTCTTGCTATAGTATAAGGTAACAGTAAGCTGGTATTACTATATAATGAAGTGTTCTTATCTATGGGTCGTGTGCAGGAACTACCGAACCATTTACGACACTCTCCCCACCACATACGAAAAGTAAAAAAAACATGCACCAAAAGACGCCAAAGAAAAGCATTGCATTACTTTCCAATTTGATTCTTTTTAAATGTATTTTTTTTTTTTGCTTCTTCTTTTTGTAGATACAATTGAAACAAAGTAAGACCTCGTTTCACACGTATCCTCATACAATTTACCACCAACCCCCAATCCATCACATCAACAGTGCTGCACACAGGACCAAAAAAAAAGAGAGACAGAGCATCGCAAGGATTTTTGGCAGACGCGAGCTTCATTTACTATCACCGAGGTCTCCCCCAGTACACATAATACCTTCATACATAGTCTACCAATAGATTTGTGTGTATATTTAGTGTCTCCAATAGATGTCACCACCATTTCCATCATCAAGTGCTCCCAGTAATCCCTTAATAGACAGGTACCTTTCCAGTCCACTTACTTTTAAAGCGGGAAAAAATCAAGCAGATACCACTAGTGAAAGGCCTGCAAGTTATATTGTTTTATCAAGACTGAAAAAACCATCTGCCGCCATCAACAAACCTATAGTTCCATCCCTTGACCCTGTGGAAACCAGTCCTATGAAGAAACAACCTAGATCCATGGCTGAAGCAGTGGCGGCTTACACTGGCAAAAAGTTCTTAACCAAAAGCGAGAAAAAACTCTTGAATAAGCAGAAAAAAGAGGCAAAACCTCAAGTTGAAGAAGATTTGGGTGAAGCCTTCCTGTCTGATGGGGATTCACAATATGAATCTGCTTCTGAGTATCTTGACAATACTGATTCACCATTCACTGGTTTTAGTGTGAGTGCGAGCCCATCCGTGTCTGAGAATCAGGATCTGACTGAAGAAAAGCAAACTGTTCCAGCACCATTAGTAAATGCTGATGTAGAGCAAAAGGATGAAGATGATGAGGAAGATGATGAAGATTTTGATGCTGAGTCTGCTTCTGTCTCTGTCTCTGGTACTAGCTCCAGTGGTAGTTCTAGTTCTAGTTCTAGCTCTTCAAGCGGTGCTACTAGTGAATCTAGTGGTGATGAAGATGAAGACATAGAAAAGTTAAAGAATGACTTGAAATCAGAAGCTGCAAAGCCATTACCTCAAGAATCTTCCAAATCAACTCCTCCAACTTCTCCTGAAGAAGATGAACCTAAACAAGCTGCTCCTTTAGTCGGATTTTACGACTTTAATGAAGATTCCGATGACAGAGGCTCAAATGACTCTTCTAGAATTTATAAAAGTTGGAGAGAACTCTCCAAGAGTCGTCCTGTTGGTCTTTTGAACCATGGGGTTACTTGTTATATGAATTCAGCTATTCAATCGTTCGTTCATATCCCTGCATTACAACATTACTTGACTGAAATAAACTCAGGTAAACATGATTCTACATTAAAACCTAGATCAGTATCGCATGTGTTGGCTGAGCTCTCCAAGAGAATGTGGGGATTAGATGGAAAAGGAAAATCCAAGTACATCAATCCTAAGAAAATCATTCAAAGATTGGATGATATCAACTGCATGATGTCTGAATGGCAACAAGAAGACTCTCATGAATATTTCATGTCATTGATGTCCAGATTACAAGAAGATTCTACTCCAAAGGGTAAAAAATTGAATGAATCCATCATTTACGATATTTTTGGAGGTTTATTGGATCAAAGAATCACTTGTTCTGTCTGTAAAAATGTCTCTGAAACCAAACAAGAATTTTATGATTTATCATTAGGATTGAATAAGAAGAAAAATAGACCTGCTACTCCTGAAGGTGATCAACAAATTGAACAACCAAGTAACAAATACTCAGTTGAAAAATCTATTCGTGATTTCTTTTCCAATGAATTGATTAAGGTTGATAAAGCTGATAAGAGTTCTGGTTATTACTGTGAAAACTGTATGAAGAGAACTTTGGCTAATAAAATCAGTTTCATCAACCGTTCTCCAGAAGTATTGACCATTCATTTAAAGAGATTTAAATTTAATGGTAACTCTTCCTCTAAAATGAAGCAATCAATTTCTTACTCCAAGTATTTGGACTTGACTGACTATACTACTGATAAGAGTCCAACCAAATATAAATTGGTTTCAGTGATTGTTCATGAAGGTAGATCTATTTCTTCGGGTCATTATGTTTCTCATTGTTTACAACCTGATGGCTCTTGGTCCACTTATGATGATGAGTATATAAATAAGATTAACGAAAGAGCTGCATTGAACGATCCAGCAGCTTATGTTTTGGTATACACCAAATTGACTCCAAAGACCAAGAGATCAATGGATAATGATGATAATGAAGAGGGTTCTAACAAGAAGAGAAAGGTTTAATCATCAAGTAACATTATTAATAGAGCTATTCTATAGAATAATTCCTCTATGTATATTAGATAAATGCATTAATAATAAGAAGCATAATTCATCTACACGTAAATCTACTAATAATTGACGGTTGTCTAATTATTTATTCAATTATTCGTTTAATAACATTCTTACTATATACTAGAGATAAGATTCATGCCATAAGTCAATTCTCTAAACCAAAAACCCCATCCAATAGCCTAAGGATGGGAAGCAACAAAATATAATTAAAATTAAAAATAAAAAAAATAAACCAATTTACCATACCAAATAACCCAACATAGAGAGAATTGACAAATGAATCTAATTAAAAAAGAATTGAAATGTACCAAGCAAAAAAATAGGGATCTAGATATAACTTAGGAATAAAGGGGGTATTAAAAAAGGGTATAATTAATATTAAGCATCCACAAATACCTCATCTTCGTCTTCTTCTTCAACATTTTTTTCTATGCCAGGAATTCTAAGACGATTTAAGAAAAGACCATTAGTATAGTCTCTGTAATCAAGATGTGATTTTTGGGATTCAGGAGAAGAAGAGCAAAATTTGAATCCGTCAATAGCTTTTTCATCAATAGATTCGGAACTTATAGTACTAGTGGAACTATAACGCCTTCTGATTTTGTTCTTCATGGCTTGTTCCATTAGCACATTGGTAGACACATGATTCGAAATGAACTTAATGTAATGCTCTTCAATCACGAATTTTCCTTCTTTATAGCTTTGACCAGGATCAAATGCTTTTTTATAATACCAACCTAAGGAAGATTTACATTGATGGCATCTGACCTTATAAATCTGATAATCCCCAGTTTTCATAGCAGTATGTTGCAAAGGAGATTCTGCTTCAATATTTATGAGCTTATCTACCAAAAGAGCTGGACCACTTGCACCAGTAAAACCATCACAAATGACCAATTCAGATAAGCATAAATGAGAAGAGCAACCAAGACATGCTATAATTTTGACATCGGGAGACTCATACATTGAGTCGTCAAAATAGTTTGTAAATTTGAGTCCCATTGTGATCAGATTGAGTTAAGCGGGATGGTGGAGGGGGGGTTTTTTAAAAGATTAAGGGGGTTTGAGTGAGAATTGATTCAATTATTGTGGAGCTAGTAGGTATTCAATTAAAAGGAGAAACTCAACTAATGATAACTTGATACTATAAATATAACACAAGTTTCAAATTCTGATAGTACCCTATTATGCCAAGTAGCGTATTACCGGGTTAATGTCAAGGCGTCAAGTGGTAAAAAAGACGGTATAAATGACTCAACCGTGGGGAGTTCACACACGGGCTAAATGATAAGAAGGGTTGGGAAGGTGAGTGACCCAGTAGTAGTAGTACTAGTGAGTAAGACGATAATAATTGAGTGTTTTTGAATAAGAAAGAAGAATAGAAAGTATCAATAGAGTTTATAAACGGGGGCAATCCCTTACAACTATATATAACGCAGGTTGCGTGGTTATGCAATCACTAGATACGACCTGGGCAGAGTAAATTTTTTTTGGGAACAAATGAAACGACGATAGTGGAGACGGATAGGATTGCCGGACTCAGACAAAACAGATAAAATATGACAAAACAGGACCCAGACAAAATGCAAAAAAAAAAAAAGTCCTACAAAACCAATAACTACGAATCAGGAAGGGGCAGTACCGAGAGGAGTAAGTATCATTATTACACCTAGCGCGGGTGGAATGACTATGTAGGATAGAGGGCTAACAAGTGCGGGATCATGATAATAAAAAAGATGATAATATTAACGAAGATGATGATCCTAAATAGAGTCCAAAAAGGTTGGGTTAATGTTAAACGAGGTATACATACATGGTCATGGTAGGAAAAGAGTCATAGAAATTGGGTCATATATAACTGGTTGTAAGGAAAGGGGTAGGAATAATAGCTTATCTTAAGGCTAGACTGTGGCAGATTATTACTATTACATGTTGCGGTCAAATTGCTGTTTGGGGGTTAGTGACAATCCGTTAGTGCTCCGCACCTTTTCTATTAATGATCACCTAATTTTGGTAAGAAAGGTTTCAATGTTACCTGTACGGAATTAATCTCACCCTAAGTTTCCCGATGGAATGCATCTAGGGAGGAGAGCATCATAGATTCCTCCCTATAACGCCTATAATAGACCACTTATTGGAACAAAGGTCACGTGAAAGACGTTACTAACATATATCACCCACTTTAATTTTGTATATGAGATATATATGACGCACATGCTGTACATGGACCACGCTCCAAATAGAAGACGATCTGGCTCAAAAAAGTACCCGGCAACTCTGGATAAAATAGTTTTGTGCCGGACATAAGCACCAAACTAGTAAATTCATAACTTTACCAAATAAGTTTTTTAATTGAAGTCACTAAGTCACCTCAATTTCGAAGCGTGAAACACTTTAATAATAATAGTGCTATGAGTGGCTTTTGTTCCGAGTAAGTGTAATTATCAACAGCCATTTGGCAATCTACAAATTACTAAACCAAAAAAAAAAAAAAATTTGATAAGCTTTTTGAGCTGCAAAGGAACAGGAAATTGAATTCATATAATAAGCAACCTTTTGACTTTTCCGGTATTTTGAATTGTACATTATGCACTTATCTTTTTTTTTTTTTTGCAGTTTATTACCCACATATGATCTTCTACCTCTCTACTACTAAATATAATTTTGCATCCTGATACGAAAGGAAATGATTAGCTTACCTCATCATGACTACGGAATCCGATCTCGCTTTCAACTAGGTAATAGTTTTATTAATATTATTATTTTGGGGGATAAACTCCAAATAGGAATATCCTTAAGTCGCAACTCGTAACAATTGCAACTATCTATCTACAATATAAGTTGTTGTTTCGAATATTTGTTATGCTGTATATTTATTATTATTTACAAGACTACCACTTATAGTATGGTCTAACCTTAAAGTTCAAAGGATCGTTGTTTAAGAACATTCTTGGTTTGGATGCAAGCTTCTTTTGAGCAGCTTCCCAATCCTTACGAAGTTTGGTTTGGTTTGACTTCAAAATTGCTCTTAAATGTATGTGAGGGTGTTCAATAATACCAGCTCTACCTCTACCTTTGATATCTGGTCTCTTGATCCATTCTCCATCAGAACCTACCCATAAACTTTGAATGAACATGGTGTCTTCATCCAAACCAAGTTCACGAGCTTGAACTAAACCTCTCTTTAATAAAATTTCAAGTTCAGTAGACATTTTCTTTGGATTGAAATGTAATTGATTAATAGCAGTCTTAACATTGAATCCTCTAACAAAACGATTCACTTGAGTAGCTTTTTTCATAGAAGATTTAATACGGTATGATCTCAAATAAATGGTTGGTTCCAAAATATCGATTTCTTCTTCAGTTAATTCTAACTTGAATGTACGACCTTCATGTTCCACAATTTGGTTGTTCTTGAAAAATCCATTTTTAGCTACATTAGCTTCAAATAATGCCTTCTTCAATGGTGTCACATACTTGTCCACCTTATATTGTCTTTCCAAAGCTTCTTTCATGTGGTACTCTTGTAAAGTAGTATCATTCTTAGGAGTGACTTCTTCTTCTTCCATGGTTTCTTCAGTTGGTGCTGGTGCAGCTTCAGTTTCTTTCTTGGTTAACTCTCCAAACATACTTCCATTGTGAACTGGGGAACTGGTGTGAAATTTTTGTGCCTGAAAAGCTGGGGCCGGTACTACCCTTATGCCCAAGCCTCTGGCTAAACCAGATGGTCTTAATAATAGACCTGTCAACCTGTACATGATCCTATTTACAATTGGCTGATGGTGTTGAACAGAATCATTTTTCAGAATTTTTTTACCTACATGGTCGCGACACGACCTGCCTAGATTTCACACAGGTTAATGAAGGAACAAGACGTGGAAACCTAGATGGAATGGAATGTTCTTTCATAATTATGAAATGATGGGTATGTAAGGCTATTGAAGCTTGAGTTTAGCTGTATCCGTATTTGACACTTTTTTTAATTCAACAAAAAAATTTTATTCATGACTAAATTGGACTTTAAGTAATTATTAGCCTCATTACTATATATGGTGTAATAGTAAAGTGACTGATTACTGGTAACGAGCGACTGGTAAGTTAACTTCATTCAGCTCTTACTGGTCACTTTACAAGACTACATTTGTTACTATGATAATATTATTTTTTTAATATTTAATGATATCTAATGCACATTTTTTGACACAATTACTCGTCATCGTAACCAGTCAAGTTGGTGTCTCTTGGTCTGGTTGGTAATGGGTAAACATTTGGAATTGGTTCGTGGTCAGCGTACAAGTACTTTCTTCTTAAAGGAGTAGCCAATAATAAGACTGGAGCAGAAAGTCCTAATAACACGGACCAGAAGAAATGTGGCTTAGTGTGTGCATGGTAACGAGCCCACTAGAATGTTAGTATATAATCTTTAAAAATCGTAGGACGAAGCATATTTGGTGAGCTGAAGGTCTGCTGGATCCGAAAATCATGGTCTGCGTTGCTGATTAGATCCATTTCCAGGTTGTTTGGGTGACTATGATAGGCTTTTGTTCAATTTGTATCTTCTACTCTTTGAGTCCTTATAAATAATACTATGTGACCAGTCTCTCGGGTTTTTGGATGCAAGGATTCGCCATTCACTGTAATTCCATTCGAACTATTATCAGGTTATCTTATTGCTCTCCTTCTGTTCGTTGTTGTCCTTGTTTTTGTTCCTTATTAAGTCTAATGGCACGTTTTGGCTCTTCTTTATTCCCAAAATTTGACAGATTTTTATCAAGAATCTCGTAAAAACTTCACTTATCATCATATCTTCTTTTCGATCTATTGATTGAATCATATTGGACGCCTCTTTATACTGATTGGATTCTCTGTTCTTCTCATATCTATGATGGATGGGTTCACCTTATCACTTCAAAATCATGCGTTGGATCCACGCTTTTTTTTCACACTTCACTAAATGCTCCTTATCAATACGTACTCTAAATGGCTGCTTGTAGTAGGTAGGATATTCACCGTAAACTTGTTCTGACATTGTCGTTTAGATGCTTACTGCTGTTGAGTTTTTTCAGTAAGGGAATCTTTCGCATGTTCTATTGGCTGGTGCGCGGACTGCATATAGTCGCAGCTTCCACCATCTACACTTTAACTTTAATTATTAGTGGGGGAGACAGATACAAATACATATATTTAATCAGCTATTTAATCCTTCTTAGATCTCTTCTTGGCGGCGGACTTGGACTTAGATTCGACACCAGAAGCTTCGGCAGCGGCAGCAGCATCTTTTTCAGCAGCAGCCTTGGCTTCAGCAGCTTCACTCTTGTAGAAATCTTCCTTTAATTTGTTATCATACCATTCAGCATAGTATAAACCACCTTGTAAAACTAAAACACCAATAAGAGCAATCAAAATCATAACGGTAGAAGCAGCAATAACATTAACACCGGTGTTCTTGTCAACATCACCCCATTTACCAGTAGCACAAGAATTGACACCAATTCTAAGGTTGGTAAGGTAAATAATAATACCAGCCATGTATAAGATCAAAGAACCATATTCAAAGTATTTAGCATCTTCCAGAGGCTTGTATAACTTGATGAAAGCACCAAGCAAACCTAAGACCATAACAAAGTGGAAAACATAATGGACATACATTGGAGATTCAGCCCATTGCTTGTAGTGAGCAATAGAAACATCGAAGGCGTCTTCATTGAATCTCCATAAAGTGTTTAAATCATATGGCCATTGAGAGTAGATAACACCAAGACCAAATGAGGCGGCACTGATGATAAGAGCGCTTCCAACAGGAACAATGTCTTTATAAGCCATGATGGTGAATGAAAGGTTGAATTGTATTGGCAAAAATTAAAGATTTTGATGGTAGTTTTTTCCACGCACTCCAGACCACGCCAAGGATTCAACACAGAAATACGAAACAACCAAACGGCGAATAATCCACCTACAAAAGTCAACCAAAGGCAAATATCAAAGGGCCCACAAATTGTGACAAATACAGCTGAGTTCTGATATTACTGATTATGTTGTTTTTTTTTTTAACGAGAAAGAGTTATAATGCCACAGCTCCACTACTGGAGAAGTGAACAGTTCGTCTTAATTATTGAATTATTATTTTATTGCACTAATTTTTGCAGTTGTGGGGCAAAGTATTTTGGTATACAAATTAGTAGAAATTTTTAGGGCCCTGAAAAATGTATCACCGACCATAAATACTTATTTGGTAAGTAAAACAGAAGAATCATGTAAACACTTTTATAGCAAGCTCTTCACATAACTATCTTACTACTTGGTACTGAACCAACCCTCGTGGCCAAAACCTGTTAATTATACTACACTATAACACTGAACTACACCCCCACAATACTCAACGACTAGTAATTTTTTGGGTCGTTCGCTGTTACTTGATATAAAAATGTTTCGTTAATTATGACAATATGCTTATTAGAAATAGAATGACTTTTTGCCGAGGCATTATTAAAATAGATGTTTGAGGTGGTCTACTAGACCCATAAGTTAAAAAGAAGTATTTGGGTTAAATTAAATTTAATTTCCAAGTTTAGTTTTCCATGAACTTGAAAGCAAAAGTGAAGAAAGTAGCTGCAACAATACAGATACAAATCACATTTGGACCAAACTTGTCAGCATAGTTGACAGCCTTCTTTTCTCTGATCATCAAAACTCTCCAGACATACATGTAACTGGAGTATAAGATGGTGAACAAAGCAGTAATGAAGAAACCAATAGAAGCAGTCAAAGCAGACTTAGAACCATAGTTCAAAAGAGTGGTGGCAGTGAATCCTAAGATCATACCAATAGATAACCAACTCAAGAAAGTTCTTTCAGTAGCAAAGTAAACCTTTGGTTCAATTCTAATAGGAACGGCAATCTTCTTACCCTTTGGAATCTTAGATTCGAAAGTCTTGTTTAAGTCAAAGTTAGTACCTTCCTTAACAGTGAAAGTTCTGTCATCATTGAAATAATGTAAGAAACTTCCGTATAAGTGGTAGAAGAAATCAGCAACTGGTGAGTTGGAGTGTCTATTAGAGTAGTTGTTTGGTAATAATAATGGAGTACTTTCATCCAAATCATCTTCCAATGGGTTATAATCATTAGAAAAGTGAACACCAGTGTAACTAGAATCACCACCAGTAAATTCTTCTTCATCTAATTCACCACCAGAAGAAGAAGATTTCAACATTCTTTGTTGAGGGTTTCTTTGAATACCATATTCATTTTCAATCTTTGGCTTTCTAATATCAACATCCATTTGTGGTAACCAGAAAGGTAATAAGTTAACATAGTCTGGAAGTAAAGAAGCACCACCATGAATAAACTTGGAGAATTTTGGAACAGCTTCAACTAAGTGAGAAGCAATCAATTCTCTAATCCAAACAGGAGGTTCTTGACCCAATTGGGTTTGTAACTTAACTTCTAAAACAGCGTATGGGAAACGACAAATATCCTTTTCTGGAAGTTGAGAGAATGGGTAATCAACACCAATATCAGTTCTTCTCCAGTTGTTGTGGGTTCTGTCGTAACCATCGAAGTCATCTTCTCTAACCATGGATAATTCAGTATCCAAAGAGATACGAACTCTAGCATCACCTGGTAATTGGAAAGCAGTTCTGTTATAGAAAGATCTCATAACTGGTCTGTACTTTTCCTTCAAGATACGGTATTGAACTTCCTTAGCTAATCTTTCTAAGTTTTCAATTTCTTGAGGAGATTTCTTACCATCCTTTCTGGCTTTTTCAAAAGCTTGTTCAGCAGTGAAGTCACCCTTTAAGAAAGAGTTAACCTTCTTTTCTTTAAGAGCAAATCTAGCCTTAACGGATTTTTCACCAGTCCAATCTTCTCTGTGAGTCTTTCTTTCCACGAAAATTTGTTCAGATTTCATACCACCGTACCATCTTAATCTGATAGCTTCAGCACCTTCATCTTTACGTAATCTACCGTAGTAAAGATCCATATCTTCATTATCGAAGTAAATGGAAGTAATGGCACTATCTTCAGGTTCAAACTCCTTATCAGCATTGAAAACTAAAACTGGTAAATGTTTTAAGATAATCAATTTCAATTCAGTAATGTTATCAGGATGAACCCAGTACTTGGTAGTTTGTCTAACGAAATTTTGTTGAGAACCACCAGCACTAGAATCACCTTTAACTGGGTTACCTCTAGTTCTAACCAAATCATATAATTTAGATAACTTAACGATCAAAGCATCATAGTTATCCTTGTAGAATGGCTTAGCATTCAATCTAACTTGGAAAATTGGTTTCAAGTTGAATTTGGTAGTTTTGTCATGCTTCTTAACAATCTTTTGGAAACCAGTGTAATTTAAACGACTGAATTTAGCCAAGTCATGAACATCAGCAATAATGTCACTCAATTCTTGTTCTAAATCTTCAAAGTCTTGTTCTTGAGGACGGTTACTAATAGTAGAGTCATTTGGATTAGCTTGAGATCTTTGAAGAGCACTAACAACTTCATGAACATAAGCTTCCAGTTCCTTAATACGACGATTAACTTCAGTATTCTTAACCTTGGTGAAAGAATAAACTTTATCTAATTCATTTTCCAAAGCATTAAGAAATTCTTCTTCCAATTGATTACTCCATTCATAATCGTTATCTTTCAAACTTTTCTTTAATTGATGTTTTAAATCATCATATGCGATATAATAGAAACTATAATTCTTGATAAGAGCTTTTCTTAAATGCTCCCCGAACTTCATGATGATAACTGGTAGTAGTGACGAAGATTAGGTATGAAAAACGTTGGAATTATCCACTTCTAATATATGTAGGTCAACAATTCCTGAAATGATGCCCACTTGCCTAATTAATTAGACATATATTTAAACCCGAGTTTTAGGTATTGTTGTATTATGTTACGAAGGGCCCCCCACGTGTGCAGTAGTAATAATAATAGGGAAGTTACTATAGGGATTGAAAAAATCCGCTGCCCTGCGTGCAGGAAGATAGAGATCTTTTTTAGTGAAGCCCCGTCCTAAGGCGTCGCTCACAAATCTGAATTAGTGGTGGTAGTAGCCAAAAATGGCTGTATATGGTAATATGTGCGGATAAGTAAAAAAAATAGAGAATTCAAAAAAAAGAAAATCAGGTCGTACCCGGATTCGAACCGGGGTTGTTTGGATCAAAACCAAAAGTGATAACCACTACACTATACAACCAATTTTTGATTAAAAATTTTGTGTGTTTGCCAGGCTGTGACTGAAAGAGTTAGCCAATAAATTAAACCATAACCAAATGAACAGTTTTATATTGTTATAATCATTTTTTGAAATTGAAATGGTTCCAGTTGAGTTCATTAAATAATTCTTTTGTTGTTTCTATCAGTTTTTCCATTTACTTATCCTAAAGTTTTGGTGGTCTTAATTATTTCTAAAATTTGTAGAAAAAACCCAAATCTTTAAAGTAAATGCAAATACCTTACTGAAACTATTAAAAACTCATAACAAAGCTTCTAATATAATAAATATGCCGAAACGTTTCACACATGCATAACACTACTGCTGATGACATTTCTATTTGGTTGTTTGAAGCCATGGGTTCTGCAAAATGTCATTTTAACACTTCTAAAACTATAACAATACTAGATTAATATGAAAGCTGCTTCACACTTCTTTCACACGGATGATACTATAACCTTTCATTTCTAATTTACTCAAAAGAATTTTGCTTTACTGTTAAAGATCTCGTTTTTGTAAGGGTTCATCGAGATTCGTAAAAATCTAGATGATGCGTATGCATAAAATTTATTTCAAACCGAAGGGACCTGTGAGATTTGAATGCATAATTTTACAAACAGACATTTTCATTCCAAAATAGTCTAGAAAGTTCAGAAATGGGATTATCATATTGTAAGCGATCAGCACCTTACTCCCGAAACGAGTGATTTAATCTCTGGTTAAAAATATACGTACATAAATGCATAGTGATGTTCTCACTCATGTCTGATCCTATCTTAAGCCTCATCTCATCGCATTGATCGTCACATAGAACGTTATGATACCTTGAAGAAGAAAGTTTACCTACTCAATGTCCGCCTCATTTCCCGACCATATTTAACTAATTGGGTGGGAAGCAATATTTTGTGCATCGCAGAAAGTGTCTAAAAAATAATTCTAATATATCAATAGGTTTACTGAATATTGAAACTCTACAGAACAATAGAAAATGCATAAAACTCATTTATGAATTAAAAAACAAAATTTAAAGCTTTGATTTATTCAATTCTTCCAATTTTGCTTTAACTCTTAATCCTGAACCATAAGATAATTCATATCCTAATCCTCCAGCACCATAATTATGAATTACATGGTTTAATCTTCCAGTATTAGGATTTTTTCTTTCCAATTCAACTCTTAATCCACCTTTTCTAGCAGGTCTGAAACCTACATTGACCCTTTTTATGTCGAAGAATTTCTTTCCATTTTGATCTGTTTTCATCAATTCTGGATAGAGAATTTCTCCTCTGTCACAAACTGCTTTTATGTCAGAATCTCTGACTCCGTCATAGGTATCATTAATTTGTTTGGTTCCACCAAGAACAACACCACCGTTGAAAGGACGTGGAACAATGAATGTCCATAAACCATTGGCCAGTTGATGAGTTAAAGTTTCATTAATATAACGGCATCCAGCCGGTGGATCAACCAATAATGTTTGGCCTCTGATTGGGAACAGATTTGGATCAAATCCTCCATCATAAAGAAGCCCATTTCCGCTACAATTGACTATAATTGGATGATTTGGAACCACATCATTGACTTCTTTAAGTGACATTATGTTTCTAACGATGAATTTGACTCCGTTTTTTTGAAGTTTCCTATAGAGAAATTTCAAATATACTGGAGGGTTCAATACCCAAGTACGATAACTAGTACCAAACTTGACACCAGAAGGAAGTCCCGATTTGATGATTTCAAAATCTTCTATCTCTTCAGTGTATCCTTTACCCAAGTTTAAAGTTATATCATCAGGTGCTTCAAAGTATTCAATACCTTTAATGAATTGAATCGAACTTTCAGGGTGTGATTGCTCCCATTCTTTAAATTTCCTTAAAGTTAATCTGGTGATTAAAGCCATCTCAAATTCATCTTCATCTTTACTTGGGGCAGGTCTGTAATGTGCCCCAGCCCAAGCTGAAGTGTATGCGGAAGTATCAGTGAATGTATCATTCATAGATGTATTATGAGGGCCATATTGAGCTAAGACAGTAACATTTACTCCAGGTATTTCAGACAAAACTAAAGCAGTGGAAAGTCCTAAGACCCCTGCTCCGACAACCACGATATCAGTCATTGCTATTGATGACTAAGTGTTAGTAAGTAAGCAATAAGCAACTTCAACTTTAAACAAAAGAAAATGCCAATTACTCAAGTCTTGCAACTCTTGAACTATTTTGTTGAGAAATCATATCAGGGTTTTTTGGTAATTATGCAGTCACGCAGTTAATCAGCCGTTGACTCACAAAAAAATCAACTATATCTAAAAGATCTAAGGATATGTCATGGTAAATTGTAATTGAATTTTAGAGGAAAAAAAATATACCAATTGTTTGAGAAGAAAAGATACCGGACCGAAATATCGGAACGAGATGCCTCAAACTCAATCGGGGTTTAATGTAATAGGAACCCTTGAATCTTGCTTAGTTAGATCTTAAATAAGCCCTGCACAAGACAGGTCGGAAATTTTTTAGATGGGGCCGACCTCGGCACCGGTTGTATTGGCTGAATGCGTAGTGGTCGGAAGTGAAAAAAAAAAGAAAATAGATCAAAAAGATAATTTTTGGCAAATATTGAACAATACATACTAGAATTTTTTTAAAAATTATAAAAAAGTACTAATGAGCAGTTTATCGGAAGAGGCCAAGGCTGCATACTCATTACAGGCATTAGCAGAGTCAACTCCAGATAGTCCAGGTACCATGCCATTATCGATTCCTTCTGTTCTTCCTGATGTTAATACTAAGGTAGCAACTTCTTTCACTACCAATGTCCTTATTGTTGGTGGAGCTTACGCCGGTATTGCAGCAGTTAAAAGTTTAAAGAAACACTTTTTGGAAAGATCAAAGGATCCATTATATTCCACTGCTTTAAGAAATAAGAATCCAAAGATTTCCATCACTTTAGTTGAACCAAAGGCTGGTTTCTTGAATATTCTTGGTATTCCTCGCGCCTTTGTGGACACCAAATTTGCAAAAACTCAATTTATCCCATTTGATCAATTAGATGACTTGACTTTTGATAAGATTGTATCTGAAGAACAACCAATTTTAGATTCTTTAACTAAAGTTCATAATGTTAATCCAAATTCAAACCGCGATGGTGGTATTGAAATTACTTATGTTCACGGAAAAGTTACCAATTTAACAGAAACTACTGCCCAATATACCTTGAATAATTCTCCAGAAACTGCCGAAATCGGCTTTGATTATGTGGTGTTAGCTTCAGGTAGAAATAGAACCTGGCCAACCACCCCAGATGCATACAATATTGACTACTATCTCGATGAGATGAAAAATTTTAGAGAAAAACTTCGTGTGAACGACCCAGTAACAGTTATTGGAGCTGGAGCTGTAGGAATTGAAATTGCAGGTGATATTAAAAAGGAATTTCCGGATAAAACTGTCAATTTAGTTCACCCACATCCATCTTTCCCACCTGAACCATTAAGTGAAGATTTCCGTACAATGGTTCGTGAATCCTTAGAAAGAGGAGGTGTTAATGTATACGTTAATACTAGAATTTCAAAGGAATTACCAAACGGAGATTTAGAAACTACTGATGGTAAAATAATTAAATCTTCTTTAAATCAATGGTGTACTTCTCATAAGAATAACACTGACATTCTTTCACCTGAATTAAGACAAGCATTTGTTACTCCTAACAACAATATTACTGTTAATGAATACCTTCAATTAACTAACACAGAAAAGCATCTTCCAAAATTCTTCGCTTTAGGTGATTTGGTAGAAATGCCAATTATTAAAAGTGCTGGTTGGGCCATGTACATGGGTAGACTTGTTGCTAACAATATCACAAGTTTAATTCTTGATGATAAATTGATGGAATCTTTCCCAGACCTCTCTAAAATGGGTAGAGGTATGGTTTTAGTTGGAGGTAATGGTGAAATTGTCTCTGAATTGCATGGCGTTGTTGAGCTCAATCATGAAGGTTACGTTAATGAGTATAAAGATTATTGTGTGGGTAAAGTAAGAGCTACCTTGGATGTTTAAGCTTACCCCAATAAAAAAATGGACAAAAATAGAATTGGCATTGATTGGGAGTTTATCAATCAAGTAATCCTAGTTGCTAGCGGAGATGAATCATCAAACTTACTGATACTTACATAATTTTACTAATCACTAATCGCTTTTAATAATATCTCCTTATTCCAATTCAGATCTGTTCTTCAAGTGGTGCTGGATATCTTTTCATAGGCTCCTTCCTATAATGATGTTCATGAGGTAAAATCTACAGATTGTGTCTGTATAACGTTTTGTATAAGCACTAATAATATATGATGACACATTTTAATTCGATAGAAATTGTAATGGTGACCCATAGAGATGTAAGTTATTATAATTAACAACTCGTTTATTATACTTTTATTACCGAAGAGGAAGTAGTAGTTATTTCTATATATCGTTAATTTGTACTGTTAACTATCTTTTATTAGTTTTGATGAGTCTCAATCAACCCGTCAAAGTACTTATTTCCACTTTCACCTTCTATACCCAATTTATACCCTTTATCACTTTTTAAACATGTCAACTTCATGACACTATCTACATAACAGGGTTCCACATTTTTGTATCTGAATCTTTTAACCTCTTCATTACTTATACCCCGGAACCAGTACAAGAGAAGCGATACCATGAATGGTCCATGTACAATTATATCCTTTAAGTTTTCTTCAACAGCATACTGTTTATCATAGTGAATCTTATGGAGATTAGATGTTAACATGCTATACTTCAACAAATGGTGTGGCTGCGTTTTCACCACCACTTCATGGTCAAATACTCCTTTTTCGTTAATTTTTTCCTTGATCGGTGGCTGATACAGATCATTGGTATATACCAAAGACCTTGATTCCTTTAATAATATATCATTTCCAGTGAATTCTCGTTGTATTCCAACAAACACTGAATTCTCCACACTTCTCACGTTTGTGACTGTTTCCCTACAAGAGATACTGTCTCCAATGCTCACTCCCTGGTTGTAAAACTGTAATTCACCTCTCACCCACATTCGCCTACGAAAAAGCTGTTGACCATCTACTACTGGAGCTTGATAATTATCATAGCCATCAGATCCCAACTGAAGGTTACGTTGATTACAGTATAGAAAATGGCTGCCAACATCTAGACGAGGATTTGGGGCAGGGCTTGGAAGAAGTGATTCCATGAGGTCCACATAACGAGAATATGTGCCAATGGAAAAAGTATCATTAAAGTTCCATTGGGTCTTTTTAATGGTAGGCGCCCATTTGGCAACCAATTGTTTCATCTAATATAGTGCGGAGATTGGTTAGTGGGAACTAAAAGATTAATGGGTGTATCTATAGTGAGAGTTGGTCACTATGGAGTTCTATAACAAGATAACAAGACAAGACACACAAGGCAACCGATCAACAACTGCCCCTATAAATTCTTTTAGACCCTTAACCTGATTGGTAGTACAGTATATATAATATGATTTGTTCTTAGAAGGTTTGATGATACTTTAGATGGTGTGCATACACTGCGGTTGGTGTGCGACAATATATATATCATCTCATCTCAAAATTTATTCTAACCACAAGATGAGCGGTAACACCAGTGAAGCACTCAAGAACATCAAGAACAAGCAACGAAGGCTGAAGGTCTTCGGGGAGATCAAACAAGCAAAGAGTAAAGAAAAGCATAAGTTAAGAGCCGAAAGAGCCAAGGAAGAAAGAGCCAACCCCGAATTAAGAGATCAAAGATTAGCTCAAAATGTTCCAGATACCATAGATAGTAAAAGAGTTTATGATGAAACCATAGCTGCAGAAGTTGAAGGTGAAGATGAGTTCCAAGGATACTTTTCCAATGTTGGTCAAGACCCAAAGATTTTATTGACCACTTCTGCCAATGCCAAAAAACCAGCTTATGAATTTGCTGATATGTTGATGGATTTTTTACCAAATACTACTTTCATTAAGAGACAAAAAGAATTTTCTATGATTGATATGGCCAAGTTTTGTTCCAACCGTGATTACACTACTTTAGCTGTTATAAACGAAGATAAGAAAAAGGTTACTGGACTTACTTTAATTAATTTACCAGAAGGACCAAGTTTTTACTTTTCTGTTACTTCTATTATTGATGGTAAAAGAATTAAAGGTCATGGTAGAGCCACTGATCACATACCCGAATTAGTTTTGAATAATTTCAATTCCAGACTTGGTAAAACTGTTGGTAGACTTTTCCAATCTATATTTCCTCATAAACCAGAACTTCAAGGACGTCAAGTCATTACTTTACATAACCAACGTGATTATATATTCGTTAGAAGACATCGTTATGTTTTCAGAAATGAAGAAAAAGTGGGTTTACAAGAATTAGGGCCTCAATTTACTTTGAAGCTTAGAAGAATGCAAAAGGGTATCAAGGGAGAAATTGCCTGGGAACACAGACCAGATATGGAAAGAGACAAGAAGAAGTTTTACTTGTAGAGCATTATACAGTCATAGTCATAATATAACAATCAGCTTAAGATACATGTAATTGTAGATGAAAAGAAGAGAACAAGATTTTTAAAAGAAAGAGATTAAATAGTAGAAATTAATACCAATTAGAACTCACTAATTATAGTAAAATCAATTAACATAAAGAGATTTAATTTTTTCACGTTATAGTAGCAATAATTCAATTCAAAGTATCCACTTCACAGTGCGATGTTTTACAATCAATAGTTGATTGTATCTACAGAATAGGTTAAATAACTTGGGTGCAACGATTGACGTATTTTATCCACGTTTCCGACAATGTCAAAGACATGTCGCAAATTACTGATAGAAAACGACACATTGCAAAAAAAAAAAATAGTCACGGCAATCCGGCAAATGAATATAAATACACCACTAACCTTTTGGTTCACCACATTTTTTTATTCAACAAAGTTCAACTCCACCAAAATTATACCCCAGTTCTAAGTATTTGCTAAAGGTCACACACATCCATGAGCCACTCGTACCGCACCAACCGCCGCACCAGACAATTTTTTTTCTTATATATTTTATGGTACTATATATATTTTTTTTTGTATTAATTGTTCTACCCCCCAAACTGAGTTTGCCCCGCCAAACATTGTTTACCTAATCACGCCCCGTATCTTTTGAACCGGAGTTCTCATGGCGCCTTAATGCGCGAATTAAATTTATACTGGTACCACCCACCACCAAGGGAAAGTCCAATGACCATAACCTAAAATTACCTGTTTTTAACTATATAAGGTAAAAATGTTGTTATAGTAATCAAGGTATATATACAATTACAATTGGTCCAATTATGACGATGACTCTAACAATTAGTTTAATTGTGTGAAGGTCATACTAAATTTGAATTTTTTTTTGAATAGGTTTCATTTTCCCCCCCTATCATTTTTTTTTTTTTTAAATAGTTTACCGTTGATGTTTGCCGTTTTGTAGTCACTCTCCCCTCTATCGCATCACGTGTGCCCAACGCCTTAGTGATTATTCAAACTATGAGGGAAAAAAAGATAAACAGTGTGGAAAACCCAAACCCATATGGTTGCATGGACAATTCAAGTGAACCATTCCAAATTGCATTCACCGAGTACTTTTGCTTAAGTTTTCACATTCGCCGAAATCCATCATCTTAGTCCATTTTTCCGTCCTTAAACTACTTCATTTGCATCGCCTTTAATTCACCTTTTTCCCATACAGGAGATTTTTTGTCGATTAAATCATATCTTTCATTTGCCATCAAATGACAATGGATAGTAGTGGTGTCAGTCAAATCATCAGTGCTTTGGGCATTGTATATGATTCGAAGTCCAATAACTCTCAAAGAAGAGAAGCTCAAGATTTTTTGGAAACAATTAAGTCTAATGATGAATCTCCTTTTTGGGGTTATCAATTAGCATTACCCGAGAATAATGGTAAAAACTATATTGTTCGACATTTCGGACTTTCTTTAATTCAAAACTCAATAAAAACTCGTTATCAACTGTTTGATTCTACAAAGGCTTTAGCAGTTCGTAATTGGGTTATTGAACTTGCCAATAAAATTGAATCTGACGATCCTCATTATATAAAAGAAAAGTTGGCTTTCCTTTGGGTTTCTATAGTTAAAAGAACCTGGGGTGATTTCAATCCTCCAAAACCAGAAAATGAAGAAAATAATAATAATAATAGCAACAACAATAATAATAACAACCATTCAAATGGTAATTCCAAAGACGATGGTGTTAATGGTTGGGCATCCATGGATCAAGATTTATGGAATTTATGGTCCAACAATTTCACTTGTCGTGAATTATCCCTCATTATAATCAGAACTTTATTTGAAGATATATACCTTCTTGATGATCCAATAGCTTCAAAGAGAACCGTCATTTTAAACCAATTAAGTGTTTTAATTATTACCCCTAATGATGTCCTTGATTCCATTTATGAATATAGCCCAGAAATGAAAAGGTGTAAGTATACTCCAAATGGTTGGTTCATAATATGGAGTCAATTCCTTATGGAACTCTTATCAAATAATGATATTCAAAGTGAATCCTCCCAATCATTTGTACCAAAGATTTTATCTACTTTTAAAACCTGTTTACATTGGATTCAACCATCTGTATTAAGAAATGAAAACATTATGCAAACCCTTATAAATATCCTCAGTGTTCCTGATGTCAAATTAAAAACCTTAGCAGTTGATTGTCTTCATATTTTATTCACCAGAACTTACAACAACCCAGAAGATTTCAATTTCTTCATTGGTTCAATCTTTTCAACTGAGGGAATTCAAAAATTATCATCCTTTTATCAATCATTGGAAATCGATCCTGATGATGTTGATGAACAAACATATTCTTTATTAAAGAAAACAGTGGAAATGATTGTTTCCCTCAGTGAATATTTGAACATCTCATCTAAAAATAAAATTTCATGGGAAACTTCAGACATCGATAATTATTTGAATTTGGTTTTAAATACTACTAATCATCCAAGTTTAATTATCAGTGGATTATCACTTCAAATGTGGGTCACAATTTTAAGATTTGATGAATTAAGTTCTAAGGAACCTATCTTGAAAATTTTACTTGATTTATTGGAAGTTGCAGCTAATAGAACTATAAATTACACTTACAATGATGAAAATATTTCCAAGAAATTCTTAGATGTTGATTTCGACTCTAATTCTGATTCTAATTCTTTCTTACAAAATTACAAAAAGTTTAATGAGGATATTGTTAGAATTACTACTTGTAAAAAACCAGAAGATGGATTAATGTGGTTGGAAAATCGTTTACAAACTTTTTTCAGTTCAGATCTTGGAAACAAATGTATTACCCAATATAATTTGGATGAAAAATCAGATGAATTAAACTATGGTTCTGCACAATTTAATATTATTGAAAATTGTATACGAGGAATTTCTAGATGGAGAATTTGGTATAATGGTAAAGATTTCGAAGTTATTAATGATAGATTAAATAAATTAGTGGAAAGTCTTGGCGAAAGATTATTGGCTATGAATTTATCATGTCCATTATTGATTAGAAAGCAAGTCCAAACGTTAGTTCAATTTGCTCCTTTATTGAAGGATGTTAGTCCATTAATGTTCAAGGTATTAGAAAAGATTTTAATCACAGCCACTTTTGAATATCCTCCAAATATTTCTGATGAAGAAAAGGAATTGATTAGGGATTTAAGAACCAGTTGTGGTACTGAATTAAACCGTTTAGCATATATAATGCCAGAATCATTGAAGAAAATCTTTAATGATTTAGAAAATGTGGTTGCCAATATTTTATCTTCAAATAAGGTTACCGATCATGAAAATGTGGCATTTAAATCATTCTTATTAGTTATAGCATCAAGATCTTCAATTACTGATAAAAATGAATTATTTGCTAAGATTGTGGACCCAGAATTAGCTGCATGGTCATCTCCAGAAACCGAAAAGGGATTAATGGATTTGCATTGGTTCATGGAAAGAATGGGTATAGTGGAAATTGCATCATACTTCCAACGTAGAGGTATCACTGCTAATACTAATTTATTAGAAGCAGAGATGGATGAAGATGGAAAATTATTGAAGAATAAGTTAAAGGATCATTGGTCTTCAATTTTCCCAATTAGAGCCACCAGAATCTTCATTCAATATAGTATTGAAAAGCTTAATCATGATTCTACTGAATATTTGAATTTATTGAAATTATGGAAACCAAGAGTCCAACCAATTATTCCTCATATTTTGCAATTATTAACTCAAATCCAAGCATACCATGATCCTGAGAACTGGAAAGATTTACCTGATGCAGTTCAAGCATTTGTTAGATACAGTTGTATGGAAAGATTCTGGCAACAAGGTGTTTCAATTCAATCCAAAGAAACTTTCATTGAAGAGAATGTTAAGGCAGCACTTACTTTAAGAGATTTCGCAGATTCTGTGGGTCATTTAATCAGATATACTAGAGAATATGCATTTTTAACCATCGGATCATTATCACAACTTGAAGATACTCTTTACGAAATTCCAAACATAGCAAGTATGATTTGGAAAGCAGTGGCTGGTGATACAGTCGGAGTTACCTTGCATAGTTGGAAGCATATGATTAATAGTTGTTTAAGAAGTGTGGTGAAATTCTGTCCTGTAAAATTTGTTGATGTATTTATGGCAGAATTATTACCTAAAGCATTCTTGGATATTGATAAACTTCTTGTTTCTAAGTGGGATAAGGTTTATAATAATGGTTTACAATTACAAGGAAATGAAGATGATGAAACATTATCCGAAGAAATGATGGAAGAGCATATGTTAAGACAACTCACAGCTACTGTTGTCAGATTTTTAATGGATGTGGTGAGTCAATTCAATGCAAAGTCTATTACTGATACTCAATTTGCATGCAGAAGACTTATCATTGAAAATAAAGAAGTTATGGCACCATTCTTACAAATTTGTTGTCATATAATTACCTTTAAAGATACCAAATGTTCTTTCAATACTATTTTAGTTGTCAGAAATGTTTTACAAGATATTCTTTTGAAAGATGATGAAGTTGATAAATACTTATGTGATAATTTGATTAAAGCATTATTACAAGTATTAATGGATGATTATTTTGTGGAAACTCACGGAGAAGCTGCAGTTGCACTTACTACCTTATATTGTGCATTAAGATCTAAGAATGATTACCCAGCTAGAATTTTAATTCAATACCTTCCAAATATTACTACTCAACATGTTAGTAATTTTGAAACCCTCTTGGTTAGTTCCAAGTCTTTGAAACGTCAAAGATCTGCATTATTAGAATTGATTAAAATCTCTAAAGAAAATGGAGCAACTGATGATTATAGTGAAATGAATAATCGTCGTAAACAGTTGGAAGTAGCTGCTGCTGCCAGAAAGAAAAAGAATTTGACTGTGGACGTTATGAACGATCCATTCACCGAAAATGGTGCTTTAGATAAGTTGTTCGGTGAGGAATAGTCGAGTATATAATATAATACCATGTATTTAGTGAGATGAACAAAATAAAATGAAATGATTTTGTGAACTAATATCAAGTATTTATTGGCGGACAAATAGTTACACTATTAGTCTATATTACCTTTATACCAACTATATTATTTTAAGAAAGAAATAATTTGTTTAAGCATAGGAAATATCTGACTATATATTGAATGGTCTTCAGTAAATGGTAACTGGTATTAATTACATAAGCTCTTACTAAAAAGGTGAATTTTCTTAATACAGACAAATTGGAATTATATAATTATAATTGTTCGTGCAGGAAAGTGTAGCGGCTATTGCAATTGGTCAATTATTACTGTTTATGGGTATCAATTACACTCACCAACCGCCCCACTAATTTCGCACCCTAAATTCACTTAATTAAATTAAATACGCCTTAGAGTTTTGTGCGCGAGACACCAGCCAGCCAGGCGTGCCCCCACCGTGCCTCTGATATTTCACACCACAACAAACCCAATCAACTCCACAACTGCCCTAAAGCATAAACACCAATACATTTCAAAAGACTTACACGTCCCCTTTTACATCCGTCGAGCCCCTAATTAAAAGATTACGACTTTCTAACCGAGCCAATTAATCAACAAAAACAAAAAAGATGCCAATCAAATCGCTCGAATCTTACTTATTCGAAAGAAAATTGGCCAACACCAGTTCAATTGAAATCTTACAAAATGCAACTGTTGGTATTGATGTAGACCATTATCTCAGCAGAATTTATACATTCAAAAAAGAACAATTTTTGGTAGGTATTGGTGGTATACCTAGTTCATTAAAAGATTATATTCAATCTGATCTTCAAGTATTTAAAGAATTTAATATTAGACCATTATTTGTGATTTCAGGTCTTGGAATCCAATTACAATCTCATAATTATCAAACAAATGAATTATCTCCACAAGAACAACATCTTGAAACTACCTGGTCTAAATTAGGTAATAAACAAAATCATTCATATTCAAGTATTGAATCCTTCAGATTATTTACTGACCCATTACCTTTAAGACCAATGATTAATGATTTAATCAAATACTTTATTGAAATTGGTATTGATTACATGGTATCTCCTTATGATGCTTCTTTCCAATTATCTTACTTATACCAAAAAAATGTTATAGACTCCATTTATGGTTCAACCGATTTATTATTAACCAAAATTGATAAATTCATTTTAGGAATGGAATTCCAATCTAAAGATTTCAGATTTATCGATAAACAAAAAGTATTGACTGAATTAAGCTTAACTGAAAGACAATTCTTAGATTTAAGTATTATGGTTGGTTGTAATATTCAACCAATTACCTTCCCAAACTTCCCTCCTTTACCAAAACCAAACCCAGTACAACCATACCCTCAATTGAGTTATTTCAAATTGGGTTTGGATATCATTTATGGTTACAATTCTTTCAGTGGTAACAATAATGATTTATTAGGTTATATCGTCAACCTTAATGATCCAAAACTTTTGGAATTATATTTTAAAGGACATTCAGCCATTAAATTTTTGCCTATCTTAAATGTTGAAGGTTATGTTGAATTATACAGTGTTGAATTGGCAAAATTAGGTTTCGACTTCAGCACCATTCCAGAAGAATTGAATACTGAAGGTAATCAAGGTGAAGAAACTCAAGCCGAATCAAGTAAAGAAAAGTCTGATAACTCTACTAAGGTTCCAAATGATGTTCATGATATCATTTCTCAAAGATTACCACCAGAATTTTACTTCTACCAATCTATTGGTTTACTTCCTATCGGATTATTAGAAGGTATCACTAAAGGTCAATTAGATATAAGACCTGCCTTGGAAAGTGGATTAAGTGATAGTTATAAAAGATTAATCACCTCTAAATCATTCGTTGAACTTTTAGATTACCAAGCCAACCTTTTGACTCAATTATTAGCAAGATACTACCAAGTTAAAAAGATCAGAGTTAAGTATTGGTTTAAGGATGAAATCATTGAAATTAACAACAGATTGACTCCTCCAATTTTCAAGAGAGTTGAAGATTTATACTCCACAAACACTTCTAGTCCATTTGGCTTAGTCAATTTCTTCAAGAGTTTATCTGAAGAAGGTGATCGTTCCAAGTACACCACTGACAAGAGTGTTAGTTCACCACAAGATCTTGTTTCTACAGCATTTTTGAGATCCTTATATTTGTATGGAATCCTTGATAACAAGACTTTAAAATTGAACTCCGTTGGTACCATCTTCAAGAAGTTTGTTGAAAAGATTGATTCTTCCAAGATTTCTGAAACTGAATTAGAACAACTTTTCTTATTGTTGTTATTTATTCAATCTAAGACCTTGAAATTGAATGAAAGTAACCGTGAATTCTCCAACGTTCCAAAATTCTTCAAGGAAGTTTCTAATTCTGAAACTGGTCCAATTGAATTGACTAGTCAAGAAAACAAACATATTACTTTGATTTCTAGAGTCTTTTCTCTTCACAAGTTGAACATTTCTCCTATCAACTACCAAGGTCCAATTTCTAGAAACTTATTAAACTTCAGATCTCATATCAAGTTCATTTCCAGTTGTTTAATTAACACCGTTCAATGTACTTTGGTTGATTTTATTGCTCACCAAACCAAAAACAACGTGAAGGAAGAAGTCAAGTCAAAGGATGAATGGTACAAGTTGATTGACCAATTACCATTTTTCAAAGACGTTAACAGCACTTTGTTAGGTGTTGTTGCAGAGATTTACTTTGAATTTGCCTGGAGACAATCTAAATTAGGTAAGTCTAAGGACGAACTTGTCAAGGCCACCAAGGACCATTTACTTAACCAAGTTTACCAAATCAGTAACTCATCATTCAACATTAATGTCAATGGTGTGAACTCTATCACTACTGACCAATTATTGACAGATATCGATAATGGTGTCAAATTCTGGAGCCATTTTGTTACCTTAGCTGGTGTTATTAATGAACACGACAAGAGCTTGGTCAGTGACGAGTACTTGAAGGATATCAACAGTACTGATGCTTGGTTGAAGGAACACATATAAGACAATAAAAATCTAGATGAGAATTTAATGTCTATCGATAAGCTATGATAGTGAATAATTGCACCATTGGATCAAAATCTTGACTTATTACTTTAAATTAATTGATATAAAGGATTTTGTTGTGGTGCAAAAAATGATAGTAATTGAATGAATATCGTATAGTAATAAATAATCATCTGTACAATAAGTGTAAGAAACGAAAGAGAATTTCTAACAATAATTGGCGAAAGCACTTCTATACTGAACAATAAGTCAAAATGGCTACTTCGGTCGAATAGAATAAATTTTCCCTTAGAATTGTTGCAATTGCTGCAATTATTATTGAGTCTAACTTACTTAGAAAAATAGTAGTAATTCCCATATCTAAGCCAATAACGTGTAAAATTGGACAAAGTAAGCACATAGACGTTCTCTACACATCAAAATTACAAATACTTAAATTCAAAATAATTTTCCTCGGTAAAGTCAATTTTTCACCGTTTTGTTATCGCAATTGCTTGTTTGGTGCTTTGGTGTGTCTACAGCCTCGCCCGATCAATTCGCACATCTACAACGAACTAACCAATCTCACTACTTCAGGTTGTTAATAGTAAACGATGAGAGCCAGTTCCATACGTAGCCTCAATATCCTTGCTAGGCTTAGAGGCAAGACACCAGATGTGCCCATAGCCAAACCACAATTCACTGGTAGTGGTCCGTTTGCGGCGCTTCCTGAGTTTGAACCAATAGGAAACCCAAGTAAGCTTCTTAATATCAGTTTACCATCATCATCATCATTAAATATCAGATCTGGATCAATGGTAGGAATACATGGAGACGTGAATCGTCTTAGCAGTACTACACAATGGTTGACACCAACTACAGATTATGAACAGATCGTATCTAATACCGCATTATCACTAGTAATCAATGGAAATGGTGAGAATTACTCAATTATAGATATTAAAGATGCAAAGGAAAAATGGACAATTATTAAAGATGACAATTTGGTTGCATGGTCAGGATTCAATTTGGAATTAAATCCTATAGAGGTTGTTCAAAGAGAAAATAGTTTTCAAACTACTGGTAAAGGAGTGGTAGTGGTGAATTCTTCATCTCAATTACTTGAAGTAGCATTGGGAGAAGGAGAACAAATGGTAATTAACCCAGATTCTTTGGTGGCCACATCTACTATTCCAGGATTTTACGATATAAAGGGACCAGGAATGACTAGTGTTGTACTTAAAAGTGTATGGTCAGGAGTAAGTAAAGTGAGACAATTCTGGCCTCAACTGCTTGCAATTAGTCCATACTTTAAATCTATGAAAACCTCAATTAAGAGTGGAATGTCTTCATTAAGAAAAGAATCACGTATTGACTCCACCCCACTCCCAGCAATCTGGACTCAATTGAATAATGGACTCAAATCATTATTTTTATCAGTATTCTCAAAACCAGTATATTTCTCGTTACAGGGACCCGCTAGAATTTTAGTGAGGTCTGAGATGGGGCGGGTTGCCAGGAAGCACTCATACCAACCAACTAAGTAACAAATAAAAAAGATATATAACACACCAACCCACTAAATTGGGACCTATACACGATTATTAGGGGTTTATAATATACATAGTAAATTGGATCTTTCCATATATATAATATAAGGTATATGGGTAACGGTAAGTAACGGTAATGGTTAACACCCCGGGGAAAATTGGGTTACAAATTATGGCCCCCCTCCCTCCGTATTGTTCTCTGATTTCTCCGTCTTTTCCCACCCCCACCCGCCTGTAAATTTCGCACGCCCACGCAACCATTAAAAAGGATATAGAGAGAGAATAATTCAATTTATAGAGGAAATTTTTAAGGTTTAACAGTCACATGACACTTCAATCCCGAACAATCAAGGAAATCTAGACGCCACTACCTTTTTAAACTATAGTCATAATCATCCTTATATAATTATCAATTATATCATATACGCTACCATCGCTACCATCCCTCGTCCATAACATTATCATTATCATTATCAAATATCATATTTTTACCAATTACTACCATTAATACCAATCCCTTATTTTTAGCATTTGGCACATCACATGGAAATCTCTAAAATAACTACCCCGACAGATTGGGTATACTTTGCTAAAGGTAATGCTAATATTCTTTTTAAATATACTGGTAATAATGATTACTTAAGACATAAACTTTTAAGACTTCGACTTCTTAAGGAAGATGAGCAATATATTTCAACGTGTGAATTATATGATTTTATTGAATTAAAATGCAAACACCTTTTCCCAAAACAAATTATTGATATTCAACTTGTGGTATTAACCACTGATTTCATCACTCGTTTAGATAATAAAGGAAATCAATTGATGTTAACCGAAAGATATGGTTTATTGATTCCTAATATCCTTGATGGAAATTATACTAAACAATCACTTTCTAGAAATTGTCATCTTTATTATGATTCAAATAATGAATCAAATAAAGTCAATTCTGTAATATTCGAAATTAAACCAAAATGGTTATATGATAACCAATCTTCAAATTATTGTCGAACTTGTTCATTGAATCAATTGAGAGGTTTACCAAGACATTTTTGTCCCTTGGATCTTTTATATCAAAAGACTATAGATGAAGGTATTGATGATATCTTCCGTCCAATTCCAGATGAAACTCTTGATAATATTGAAAATATTAATCGCATTCCCTTAAAAAGTTTATTCAGAAACTTTCTCAATAATCCAGAGAATGTTTTCCAAAAACTTAAACAATACCAAAGAATTAATAATAAAAATGATCTCATTAAAAATCTTACTTCGATTCATGATGTCCTGCAAAACTTATCATTAGTAATGACCTTAAGAGACGTTGGATTATTCATCAAATTTGAAAAATATGACAAGTATAATAATATCCACAATTCTCATAACAATGTTAATAATTTAATAACTATTGATGGATATGGAAAATTCTTGGTTACTTGTAATATTTATGATTTGGATTTGAAATCAAAAATGAAATATAAACATTGGTTTGATACTGAACAAAAATTACAAGCTATTTATAATTCTTCAAATGAAAATTGGAAGTATTGTAAGAGAGTTGATAATTTGGATCATTTGGAAACGTAACATGTTCCAGAACAAAAATTCATGTTTACCAAAGAATCTTAATTTCAATTACCAATAATTAGCTAAATAATTAAACTCAACCAATAACTATTCCCAACTTTGAATATTTATCCCAATTCATCTCCATCTTCACATTCCTTACTAATTTTTATAAACACCATCATCATCCTTATTATTACTCCAAGGTTCATCCAACAAATACCTATATAAATTCTGCCGATTTCAACAGCGTCACATCTCAACTAACTATACCAAGAATCTGCACTACAGAATGCATATTAATGAACTATCGACTATCAGGCAACAACTCAGTTTTCTTTAAAATGAATATTGATTATAATAAACTATAAGCTCAGAAAAATAGATTCAAGTTCGGGGCTTATAATCCAATATCCGCTTAATGTTGATTGGTTGATTGTTGTTGCTTGTGAATCCAAGTTCATTAAAAAAAAATTACAACTTCTATTTAATTCCATGCCAATGTTCATTTATTTAATCAAGATGTTTAATTCTATCATATATTATTCTGACAAGTCAAGGATGTTTAAAGGACAACTCCTTGGCTTTAGTCCAATCCCTGCATTGATTTTTTTACTGTCATTCCGTGGTGCTCGATTTTAATATACACTTTTATAGTTCCACAAGTCTTACTAATAGATTCATGTTCTCTAGAATATTGTATAAAATTAAATGAGTTTTTATCTCTACATAAAAAAAATAACTATTAACTATTGGCCAGCGAAAAAGATGTACATTTATACAACTCACATTCGGTTTCGGTTCCAGACCACATCTCGTTTTGTACATATAATTCTAGCAAAAAGGAGACCAATTGATATATATTATTTTATCAATCAGACCAAATCAACTAAAAGCAACGAATGAATCAACGGGCCAAAAAGTTTTGTCATTAAATAGGAAGAGTAGAGAATAAATATATGTTTGGAATGTCTCTTCTTTTTTAAATTACCAGACATCTTCTTGATATCTGTTTTGAACCTTGAAGGCTCTAATTAATTCAGCAGCTTTTTCGTCACTGATATTTCTTTCAGAAGCCAAAATCTTAGCTAAGGTACCTTGAACATCTCTTGCCATTCTTGAAGCATCACCACAAACATAAATAAAAGCACCTTCAGTAATCAATTCATTTATTCTCTTGGATTGTTCTAATAATTTATGTTGAACGTAAACCTTCTTGTTTGGATCTTGTCTAGAGAATGCAGTGTGAATTTCGAAACTAGATCCCAAGGTCTTAGCATATTCTGGCCATTCTTCTTTATATAAGAAATCTTCATTTTCATTTCTACAACCGTAGAATAATATAGATTCACCAATCTTTTGATCCTTATTCTTTTGAGCGACTCTTTCTCTAATGAATCCTCTGAATGGAGCAACACCAGTACCTGGACCAATCATAATGATTGGAGTAGCACTACTAGATGGTAATTTGAAGGTAGATCTTCTAACGTGAACTGGAAGTTTGTACTTGGAGAACTTACCTCTTGGACCAGCTAAATCGTAACTAACCAATGGCTTTTCACCAGTCTTATTTTGATCAATTTCAACATTCTTCAATAAGTTGGTAACCACACCAGTAATGGCACGGCTACCGACTTCTTCAGCTTCAACAATAGCAGTAATATCAATGGTAGTCTTTTCAGAAGATGAAGAAGAAGAAATGGAGTAGTAACGAGGTTGTAAATGAGAAATAAATTCGATAATGAATTCAAATGGAACATCAGACCAAGCCTTACCGTTAGAAAGGAACAACAAGGCATCAGCAACATTAAACTTATGGTGGTGAATCTTTTCAGCGAAAGCTTCCTTGTTGTTACCAATTTCAAGAGTAGTCTTTTTAGTTTCTTCATCAGGAGCAAATGGAGCAATAGCCAAAAGAAGTTGTCTAGAAACAGGACCAGTAATTTCCAAATGATGTCTAATAACAGCACCATAAGTAATTGGAGTGTGGAAAGGAATAGAAACAGTAGAATCCAATGATTTTAATTCAAAAACATCATCTAATTTATCAGTTAAACCAAAAGCTTTAGCAAAAGTAACAATGTATTCGTTAGCATTAGATGGCCAAACAGCCAAGTGATCACCAGTAGTATATTTCAAGTTAGAAGGAGAAAGATCAAATCTAGCATGGACACAAGATCTGGTCTTGGAGTTGAATAATTCTCTAGTTTCAACAATTGAAGCACAGTAAGGATGAGTGTTATCAAATGGACCCTTGTTTAAATCGGTGTTACCCATGACATGTTTCTTACTTGGTTCACCAAGAGAAACAGAAGGATCTTCAGAAGTTAAAGTAGAAGGAATGATTTCAAAAGAAGGTTCATACTTCATTTCGTGTTCTTCAAAGTTCAAGTTGTTCTTTAAAGAATCAGCGACATTATCTTTCCAAGCTAAGAAATCTTCATCAGTGGTACCAACACCTTCATCACCTTCACCATATTCAGCAAATCTTTCAGCACCTAAAAGTTCTAATTTTTGATCAACTTTTCTACCAATGGCATTGAAAAATTCATAGGTAGAATTACCTAAACCGAACACGGTAAACTTAAGGGTACTTAAAGTATCAGCTTCATTATCTAAGAAGCTCATGAAATCATTGGCATTATCAGTTGGTTCACCTTCACCATAAGTAGCCAATAAGAAGAAACACAACACGTCATTTGGAAGTTCATCTAAATTATCAAAATCATAATCAGCTAAATCGGCGGCCATGGTCTTAAGACCGAATTTAGAACTCAATTCTTTGGATAATTTAGAAGCATAATCTTCAGCAGTACCAGTTTGAGTACCAAAGAACATAATGGCATTTTTATTATTTTCTTTGACTTTGGCGACCAAGTCTCTTGAACCACCAGCTTCTGCTGGAAGAAAACCAGTACTGGTCTCAGTATCAAAGAAAGTGGTTTTAGCGTAGTAGGCAACTATAGCAATAGCTAACCCTACCAACACTGCATAATCTAAAGTAGTTAAAGGCATTGAGTTGAGATCGAAGATTATTTGGGATCCTCGTGAATGGCAATTGATGGAATTATACAATTATATATATTTGAGAGTGTGTGAATGTTCAATTATTTAAGATTTCTGGTGACAAAACGATCCTGTGATATTAACCGCGCCAACCACCACCAATTTAGCGGGGATTAAAACTTGAACGGGACTTGTGTATCGGACATGTGTCATGTACCTGTTACTAATCAGGTGGAAAAAAAAATTCCGTGTAGTGCTTTTGAAGTGGGGCATTATTCATTTGACATGAGATAGCATAAAAAGATTGTTCGGGTCGGGGTGGAATCTATAGTGTCCGGGGTCGGATAGTGGTCATTGAATGTCGGGGTTGATGCGGTCGTTTTATTTTTTTATTTTATTCTATTATTATAATTGTTCACTACAATTCGTACTACTACTCCTTACGAGAAGGAGAAAGCAAGACAAAGCTCAAGATTCAAGTTAACTTGATTCCAAATATTTTTAGTGGGGTGATTAAACGACACTGCATGTTCCTAGGTATTACATAGTTATTATTGGGTAGTTCCTTTTTTTTTTTTTGGTTTGTGGATTTTTTTTTTAATTTCGTCCAATTAAAGCCTCTACGTAATTTATTTACTGTATTAGACACTTGTTGATTGAGCCTTTAAACGTTGAATTGGTCCATTTGAACTATCACAAAATTAAAACTTAAATCCCACTTGTTGCATATAATTCGGAGCATGTGAACTTCAGGATTACGTGAGTATATTGACAACAAGGTTTAAGTATGATCCGGAGTGGGGGAATCCGGCATACTAGCCCCGGATTCCTCAGCTTCTTCCTGCCTGATACGGGCAATATCTTCAAGAACTGCTGCACCATAGATTCGTTCAATGGTTACAAATGCTTGTTGTTTAGTAGCTGAATCAAATTTATCTCCATAAATGGTCTTAAGAAATTCAAAAACACTTTGTGCATTAAATTCCATTAATGCTCTCCTTCCTAATGAATAAGTATTAAAGTTCTCTGTAACTTCTTTATTAATGTAATCTTTTTTTACCATTTCTGATATAAAGTCTGGTAAATTTAGCCTGTGATTGCTGTTATAAGCTTCAAGTTTATCGCTTATACCAAACGCTCCTAATGACCGAAATATTTCAGCTTCTGATATGTGGTTTTCCGCCAATATAACCAACAAAACTACTTGAGCTATGATTCCCATTTTCACGAGTTCTTCATTGCTAATTGGGGTATCTGTTTTACTGTTTTTAGGAAGAAAATATCCAGTGTCAGTAAATTTTTTACCATTATCAACTTCATATTCACTATTTTTACCCCAGATTTCTCCCAATACCCGCTTGGATTCTGGACTTAAATTATCCAATAAAATATATTGTGCTTTGGGCTTTGTTTTACTCTTCTTCTTACTTAATTCTCCTTGTATAGGTGTTTCCACTAATTTCATTCCATACACTTCTTCCAATTGATTTCTAGTTTCTTTTAAAATTAAATCATAGGAAATCCGCCTACTACTAAGAACTCCTGTGATATGTTCTCTTCGTATAAGTTGGTCTTTAGATTCTCTTCCTAAGATTAATCGAATCACCTTACCAACCGCGTCTTTAAGTTCAGAGTCCCGGTCATAGTAATCATCATCATCACCAGGTGCTTGAGTTCCTTGAGTGGCCTGGGTTGCTCCTGAAAATGGTTGTGTTTGAGTAGGAGAGTCTGTGTCTTCGTAGTCTGACTGATCACTATCTGGATCAGCTCTTCTTCTTTTAGCCATAATAGATCAAAATCACGTAACGAATGGGGGGTTTATATATACAAGAATGATACCAACAAGCAATGGATGTTGGTTGTACGCGTATGTGCAATCTGTGATTGGGAACTGGTTGACGGGAAGTGATGATAACCCAAATTGATGTGTAATTGAAAGATTAACAGATGAGCTCAGATCATTTGAGGTGATGGATTAGTGTCGCGCTACTGAGCGCTTAAGTCGCGAAACTGTTGATGTGAGACACTAACCCGTTAATAGTAGAGAAGATATAAATATATGTCTAGAAACGTACCAAGGTGAAGTTAAGACGATTCATCCCTGTTATATATAGTAGATAAAGAGGCTAACGGGTGGCGCTATCATGTGTTTAGGTCATGTAAATCCAGTAGACCTATTCATGTCGTATAATACCCCCAGAGCTACTAGCACAGAGACAAGCCCCATAGTATAAATGACTGAATAGGAACTAATACCCAGTAATTAAATACCATGTGCTAGCAGTAAGATAGTATGGGGTTTCACTAAGGTTGTCTGATGTGAAATAAGTGATGTTTGTGGGCTGATCCAAGAAGGATAATAGTCTAATACAGCACATGATATTATATAACTTAATAGTACATAAGACGAAACAATTATGACAAGGATGAAGAAATGGGACAGCGAGATAACCATACATTTCTAACTAATTCACAGGCATAATTAATTTCCAGACTGCTCAATGGGTTCCATAAATCAACCACAACTGTTTACACAAGCCACTTCAACTCTTGTATATCCTGTGATTTTTGTCGGAGTTCCAGTCTCATTTTTAGGGCAAATGGTTGCGGACTTGCGAAAAATTGCAGCCATTGTATCTGTGTACAAGATGGAGAACACACCATTACTGCAATTATTCGAGCCATACCATACTTATGAGCCCCATGTGATACGTGCTTCTTATGGTAACTACTCTGAGAAGCAATTCAATCGATATTATGAGAAATTAGAAAACCCGTTCACCGCAAATGGTCCTCCTCAAGGTATATTCTATACTAATAATTATATACTGGAGCCCAAAAATGCATTTCCAGAAACGTTCAATCCTAGAGAAGAACTGAATATGAGTGTTAACGAAAAGGTTCTGAAATGGATGTTACAAATTCCTTATGTTTTAAACGAAGATTCTGAAGTTTATGTAGATTGTTTTCCTGGAATTCCAGATGAAGATTCTGTTGTTTCTACCCTAGATCATGATATTATGGATTATTCTGACACTATTGCATTGATGGAACTCCAAGCAAGAAAAGTCACAAGGTATGTTACCAGAGAGTACTATAATGAGACTGAGACCCCTATGGAATTGCCTGAACATCAATATTTCGATAATAATGGAAACTTTCTATTTGACTACAATGAAAGCGAACAGGATAGTGAAATTAAGAAGAAAAATGATTTTCTTCTTCAGGTATTGATATAAATATTTAAATATCAAAATTATATAATCAAATAATGATCCAACGAATAGTGATATTTTCTGTAGGTATTATCTGGAAAATTCCAGCTATTTGACTGATCTTTAATACAATATGCTAAATTTTAGTATGCAATCCGAAGCCTTAAAATGGTTAAGGAGTAATGGTTGCAAAAAAGATACTACTTGCTGGCTACCAATTTTGCAGTAATTTTTAAACGAACTACACTCTTTTTTAGGTGAGCAATATTATTTATTCTATAAACTCATATGAGAGATTTTACTCACTATATCCGATTAATTCTTTTATTTATTATCTTTGTGGTGACTTGTCCTGATTTTTATATTGTTATCGGACTTAAAGGAACAAGTCAAGTTCTTCAATGGAGTAATCAGCTTCATCATCTGGTAATTGTTCTATTCTTGGGTAGTATGGAACTAATGCATCAGAGTTTTGAGCATAAGCTGAATTATACATTTTCCAGTATGGGTATCTTACCTTTCTGGCTGGATGAAATAAACCAGCCCAAATATAATTGGAGAAAGAACCAATACCCAAAACAATTCTTAATGAATCGATACTTTCCAAAATTCTAATGATAACATGTGGTGAAGTTTCATAAACATTTGGAAGAAGCAAATTCAAATAATGAATAAACACTTCATAATAGTCATCGTTGGTTAAACCAACACAATTCAATGCAATATGTTTAATGACTGTAGCTGCTGTTTGTCTATGGACTTGATCTCTATCAGTCAAAGCGTCCTCAATCAATGGAGTTATAGCATACAAGTAATCTTTTGCCATACTTCCATCAATATATTCAAACAAGAAACTGAGTGCTTTCAAAACACCATTTTGAACATTCTTTTCGGGAATACGGTATTCGTTCATAATTGCTGGCAATACAGTAAATGGTGCACAAGTTTCTGCAACAATACCAATAGCGACAGCAGTACAAACTCTCAATTGACGTTCTTGAACTCTCAAATTGTTTAATAACATAACAATGACATCTTGAGGTCCGATCGTTTTTGCAATATAACCAAAAGTATCATTTGCAGCCACTCTGATTCTCTTTTTCGAAGACTTAAGCATTTCTAAAAGCTCAAATGATATACGCATCCATTCTTTGGCATTGATGGTTTCTGAATTTTTCTTTGCAATTAATCCAACTAATTTTATACAAGCTTCTTGTACTTTCTCTTGACGATTTTTTAAGATAGGTGTCAATGTAGGAAGAATTTGATTGATAGAAGGATTTGACATGGCATATAAAGTAGCCTTGTCCACTGTCTCAATACAAGAATATAATGCACCAATAATTGACCCTAAAACTTCAGGAAAAACTTCACCTAAAGATTCATATAAAATCAAAATCAACTTAGTTAAAAGATCATCACTTCCATTTGATACTTGTTTGATAACAGGAGCAATAAGGGCAATTAATTCAGCAGCTTGTTGCCTTACCTCTGGTTCTTTATTCTTCAAACGATACAATACAGTACTAATGATGGAGTCCATATGTGGCTTTAAACGGACGTTCAAACCCTTGGCGACTGATCCAAGTGCTTGTAAATACACATTATGCTGTATAGTTTGTTCTTGGAAAGCATACAAGACACCATCTACCAATTTGACTTCTAATTGTGAATCTAAACCGATAAGGTTATCAGTATTTGGAGCAATCATCTTATGAATAGTTTCAGCAGCCATTTTACGTAATTGTTCATTGTTATCTTTTGTATAAAAAACAACATGTTCCAATACTTCTAAGAAATCGAATTTCTTGGCCAATTCAACAGTTGAGTCGACTACCAACCTAGTTAATTGGGCAGAATCTGAAGCGGTTCTTCTGTTCCAGAAACTCTTCAGGAATGGCTTGAGAATTTGAGTTTCGTAATCACCAATTATTTGACGAGTTAATGGTAAACTTATCAAAATTCTAAGAATAGTTTTTCTCATATCATCATCAGGTGAGTTAAATTCTCTTGTTATAATAGTGACAAGCTCTTTACTATAATAATTAGCGTATTCTTCATAATTTGGATCATGACACATTAATGGAATGATAGCACCAATACTTTTAAGGAAACTGGCCAAACCTTTACCTCTATGTTTTCTTAAACTTATCCATATTGGTTCAAGAACATTTTCAAAAGATTCAATACCATATGGGTTTACGTTTTCAGCCAATTGTGCCAATGTTAATGCAGTAATGGTTCTCACCTGGAGAACTTCATCAGTAATAGCAGGAGTCAATACTTCTACCATTTGAGACAAGTATGGTAAAATAGAATTACCGTTACCTCCTCCCAACAATATACCAAGTTGTTGGATAATTTTTATACCTGTATGTCTTGCCATCCAGTTTTTCTTTGACTTTATGACAGCTTTTAAGAATGGTAAAAAGGTGACTAATCCAAGGGTATTGGCCACAATTGCAAATACTCTGGAAGTGATGTTACGTACATATTCATCCACATGATCAAGATCAGGTCTTAAAGTAGCAATCATGTTGGCCAATCCTGCAGCCTTGGTTAATCCTGAAACGATTTCACGAGCTTCAAGTCTTAAAGTGAAATCTTCATCAATTAATAAAGGAGAGATTACCACAAGGATTTTATGAGTGTATGGTCTTATTTGGTCATCCAATTGGTACAAAATCCGTCCCACAAGCTTTACCAATACATGTCTTTCTTGGTCTTCTAGATTAGGTTCAAGAAGTAATGGCAAGATTTGATTAAATAAAATTTTTGGACCAAATTTTTTGGCACTATCGGTCATTTGTCTTAAGGAACGTTTACGGGTAATTTGAGAACCATTTTTAATTTTAAGTAAGAGTTTCATTACTTCCACTTCTTTCTTTTCGTCTCCTGTGACCTTATTTTCGTCCACATGTATTAATTTTCCGAAATATTTCATATCTTCTTGCTTGAAAGTTTGGATACCTGAGACTCCTGGAACTTCAGTAGGGAGCTGATCACGAAGAGAGAGAGCATTCATATTCTGGTCGCCTGATGGTGGAACATAGTAGTCAGTAGAAAGCTCGGTGATATCTGGAGCTTTGTCATCAATGGGTTTGTATCCAGTAGGAACATCTATTTTCACGTATCCTGGTGGAAGAATCTTATCAAGAACTTCATCTGTTAATGCTAAACCGTTTACAATCGGTACTTTTTGACTTATGAGCTTCTGAACGACGCTATCTTTGGTTACAAGAGCACCCTCTTTTTCAATCTTTTTTCTTTCATACTCTTCAGGTGTCACGTCCCATCTTCTCTTTCTCTGTCTTGGTTGGATCATCTGAGGAGCTTCCGACTCCTGTTCTGGTAATGGTTGTGGTTCTTTTGGTTCCAGTTCTTTGGACTCTATCAATTTTTTCACACGTTGTTCTTCTCTTTCGAACTCTCTTTGTTCCATGATCTCTTTGTAGCTCTTGGTATTGTCCATATCCAAGTCTACTACTCGATTGTACCTTCTTTGTTGGTACTCATTCTTAACAAGATTGTCTTTGAGTTCTGATGATGTGATGGCATCTTGTCGATTATCACCTCGTATTTCATCGGCCAAATCCGTGGGTATGGTGTAATTGCCCACCAAATTCTTTCTCTCCGAAGGCATGGTGGATTTGTCTTAATTGGGGTAAGTATTCTCTTAACTATACAGTGAGTACTGTGTATACTGATTTGAGTTTGAGCCTTATCTGATGAGTCGTGTGCACGCATAAAATAGTAACTACCTACATCTACTACTACACTGTATCTAGAACCCACCACTACTACTCATATTAGTATCCCCGTATTATCAAGACTTCATTGTCATTGTCATTACCTAATTCGTCATCTTCTCATATCATGTCGGGACAAAACTCTACGGTGTTGGTGTCACGGATCCTCTCATTAAAGGAGAACTCTCCATTCATTCTTATTCTCGACTCATTGGCTCAATCATCTCATCATCTTGTTCAAGAGTTTGTTCATAAATCATCCAATAATCCTGTCATTTATCTTTCATATGAAACTGTTAACCGTCCACAATATGCCAATTCTTTCATAGAATGTGCTGGTCTTACTACTCAACAGGTTGTAGCTCAAGCTAAGAAAGAGATCAAGCCAGGACAATTGAAAAATTTGGTGATTATAGATTCTTTAAATTATATACCCAGTGAAGAATTAACTCTGTTCATTAGTGAATTGGTTCAACCTTCCATCACTTTAGTGGGTACTTTCCATACCAATACTCCACATGCCGAACCTAAGATCACCAATTATCCTGGTCCTGTTAGTTTATTAACCTATGTTGCCAGTTCTATCTTTGAAGTGGATCCTTTAACTCATGGTAAAGTAGATGAAGAACATTTGGATAATAAAATTCACAGATTGGAATTCCCAGTGAGATCTTCATTAAATGATCCAAAATTCAAAGTCGTATTGACCAACAGAAGAAAATCGGGTCGTTCTTTAATCTATACATTTACTTTTGATTCCCAAAAACACGAATTTGAAGTCTATAAACTCAGTGAAGACGAAGTTGCACCTGAAGATGAAAGTTTATTAAAGGATTTGACTACTTTCAACTTAACTACCAATTCCAAACAAAGATTGGCCAGAGAACAAGTGGAACTTCCTTTCATGGAAGCCCAAGAAGCCCTTGGTTCTGCTGGTGGTGCTATTGTGTATGAATTCGAAAAAGATGATGATTATGATGAAGAAGATCCTTATGAAGATCCATTCTAATCACACTTTTGTTAACATTTTAATCCTTGGTCTACACTATAGAATATCTACACCAACACACAACTTCTTTCATTCAAACACGTACGTGTGACGTTCGTTTGTTCTTTGTATATTATATTGGTACTAATAGATGATCTTTTGATCTTTCACCTTACTTACTTTAATCTGAAGAAGATGACCCAAAATTGGGATTTTTTTTTATATAATAAATTAATAATGATATTGTAGAACATAATGCAACCCATCCATAAATACTAGAATTACTAGTTTAATCTTTTTTAATCTAACTTTTTTGGATAAATTATTTCTTTATCAAAGACTTGATTCTTTGAACCTTTTCACGAAGTCTGCCAACAATCTTTTGTAATTTGCTTTGTTGAGAAAGTTGTTCAAGTTCCTTTTCAGTAATTACCTTTTTGGTTAATAAATTGAATACACATCCAAAAGCCAACGACATGACAGTACAAGTTAAAATAATAACATTATAAGGCATGGAGAAATCAGGAGTTGGAAGAGTCAATAAAAGACTTGTGGTACGTAATTCATAAGCACCATTCTTTAATTTATCTAAAACAGTGATGACTGCAGATTCAATGGCGAAACCATGGTTGGCATCTGGAGGGTATTCGTGGTATAATAATAAAGATTTATCAAATTGATAATCCAAAAGTAAGGTCAGCTTTGGAGGTAATGATATGTTCAATTCTAAATGAGATGGTCTCTTTCTATCGATAGCTGGTTTGAAGTATCTTTCATTGATGTAGAGACTTTCGTCTTCAACTGGGTAAGTACCTGTAGAATTCTTGATGTTTAAGGTTAAGGTGTTAAAATATAATCTCATATACCAAGGTAATGTTTCAAAGTATATGAAATCAACAGTTTCAGTTTCTGATGGATTGGTAAGACCAATTCTGAAACCACCTTTATCTAAAGAATAACCAGTGAAGGAACGAGATGCATAAATTGGTGGTTGTTCGACTGGACTAGTGAATGAACTATCATGAGCAACGAATTCAATATTGTGAACACCATTTTCCTTGATTTGTTCAGTAATTTGATCCTTTTTGAAACCAGAGACTGGCCAAGAAAGAAGAGAAGAATCCTTTTCTAATTTGAAGTTGACATCCCAATGATTTGAATCAATATCAATGAAAATCTTAGTAGATTCTGCATCATCCTTGAAAGCTGGTCCCTTTAATTTTCTACCGTAAATAGTTTCTAAACTCCAGGTAAGATCAGTAGGATCATCAAGAGGGAAACATTGCCAGATATTAAAAGTTTTCAAGTGATCACAACGGAGTTTTTCACCTGGGGTTGGTTTTGGAAGACCACCTTCTTCTTTCTTTCTAATAGATCTGATGATATCAACTACGGCATTAACCAGTTGATTCATTTCTAAATGACAAGATTCAGAATCACATTCAGTAGTGATATCAATAGACATACCATGCCATAAAGAATCAAACACTTTATGACCATCCAATAAAGAAGAAATACCAGCTTTTCCTCTAGTAGGTAATAATTTTAAGAAAGGAGTAAGATTTTCAGTACAAATAGGTTCACTTGGTAAAGCAGCTCTCATTAAATACAATTTATTATTGGAATCAGAAACAAATCCTTGAGGACGAGAAGATGCATATCTTGGGAAAGTAGTAATCGAATCATCAATGAAATTTAAAGAAGCACAGAAAAATCCAGAAAGAGTTTTGGATAATTTGAACCAATTCTTCTTGGCAGTTTCACTATCAGGAGCTTCAACCACAGCCCATACTTCAACACCAGTTCCACCACTTTGAAGACCATCATGAGGTAACAGACCCCAAGATGCTGAATCCCACCAACCTTGAGTGAATCTTAAATGAAGTTCTCTTGTATTGGTAGACTCCAAAATAGGTCCTAATGATTTAGGGAAATAAGTATAATGATTGGTCTTATGATTACTACCAGTTTCTTCATCATAATATTGAAGATCAATTGGCAGTGATTCGATTTTAAATTGAAATGATGTCAACAAGTTATTATTAGGAAGAGGTTTCAAACTAAGTGATTCATTGTAGTACCTATGAGCACTAGACACTGTGGCTAGTACCAAAAGGATGAACCATTGGACCTGGAACATTGTTGATGAATAATGAATCGACTGGGGGGCAGAGGGTTGAGGTTGAGTGGTTGAAGGTATGCTACGTAAGAGATAAATAATAGGAAACAATGTCGCACAAATTTGAGAATCAGAGACACCCTAAAGCGCGTCTTTTGTGCGACATTCGGCCTTCATTATTATTGTGCGCGTGCGACATGTTGATGTTTATATTTACGAGATTCAAATCTCATAATACAAAATAATACATCAAAATAAATAAATAACTATACAAGTTAAGCAAAAACGCTATGACGGATGCCGCTATTATAGAGGACTCCAAGGAAAACATAGTGCCACTTCCGGGAGGACGTTCTGCGGGTAAGTTGGTGACAAGCTTTAAAAACTCCAGTCATTCAGCCCTTAAGTTTAAAGACCAATTAAGAAAGGAAAGAGATGCTTTTGAGCAAGAATTAGCAAATATAGATGAGTTGGACGATCCACTTCAAGTTTTCATCGATTATATACAATGGACCCATACCAACTATCCACTGGGGAACAATACTGAAAGTGGACTTTTGAACTTACTTGAGAGATGTACTTCTTGTTTTAGAGATGTTCCTCATTATAAGAATGATCCAAGATATTTAAAAGTATGGCTTGAGTATACCAACTATTCCGACTCTCCTCGTGATATCTTTGTTTATTTGGCTCGAAAGGATATAGGGAACCAATTAGCATTATACTATGAAGAATTTGCCAATTATTTGGAATTAAATGGTAAAGAAACTGATGCTAGAAACATTTATGAATTGGGAATTGAAAACAAAGCCAGACCTATTGTCAGATTAGAAAGATCATTCCAACGGTTTGAGCAAAGAGCTGAACTGAATAGTTCTTCAGAATCGGGTCCAACTATAAGAAATGCATTATCAATCAAAAGAGGTGATTCAATTACTGCAAATAATGAAGATACTCCAAGAAAGAAACCTAAGTTAGAAGTATTCAAAGATGAATCACTGAACAACCAGAGTGTGTTGTGTTCGATATTCAATGGGTCTGCTGACTCCAATGAACTCGGTACAATCAAATCAAGAATAAAAGAAAATACTATTCAAGCAAAACCATGGTCTGGTGAAATTCTTAAACAAAAAGTGGAAAGACAAAGTTCTTCAGCTGGATCAAATAGCAGCAAATTTCAAGTTTATCGTGATCCAGCCGAATTCCATCCTCAAGATGAACCAAAAGTTCGTCAATCTACTCAAACAGCACCTGATGGAACTGTACATACCATTATTAAAGTTCCTGGAAAACGTACAGAAAAAGTCCTCCTCAATATTGATTTATTATATCCAAATATGGAAGAAGAATATTGTATGGAAGAAATATTAGCATTAAATAGAAGGGCAAGAAGATCAAATAAGCCCAAACCCTCTGAAAGATCAGAAGAAAAAAAACCACTTAGACCAATTGAAAAAAGACCTCTTGGTTCTACAGAAAGAAAACCCCTTGCATCTGAAGAAGTTAGACCTCTCAAACCTATTGAGGAAAAACCATCAGGCCCAATTGACGAAAATACATTTATCATTCCATTAAGAGACAATACAATGGACAGCACAAGAAACGCTCCCCAATCACCTACAATCACCATGTTCTCCAGAATGGCTAACCATGAAGTAATGAATATGTTCAATGACGCAGCCCAAAACCTTCAATCTGATGAGGAAGAAAGAGATGATGTGACGACTACAAATTACGATGGGTTTGTCACTGAAACTATTGATTTAAAAGAACCAATGAAACCTTTGAAACCTTTGGAACCTTTGGAACAAATTGAAACTCCTCCTACAGACAAAGAGAGCAATCACAGCTCACCATTTGTTGAACAACCAACCCTAGACGAATTGCCTAGAGTTATTAATGCAGTTGATCCAGAAATGAGAGAACAATTGCTTTCCGCATTATCTATTCCATTGACTGTCTACCCTGGTTATCACGAGAATAATGAACGTATAATATCAAGAATCCCGCTCTTCAAGGAAATAACTAATAAGCATACCAAATCAATTTCTAAAGGTTCCCAAAGTGCCATGATCGATTTCTGTAATGATGAAATTTACTGTTTGAGACATGAATTGGGTAAAGGTGGTTACGGTTATGTGTATTTAATTGAAACAGGAACTACAGGTGAGTTAAAAGCATTAAAAGTGGAAACTCCTTCATCCAAATGGGAGTTTTATATATTAAATCAAATGTCTCGTCGTTTGATCGGACAAGATAAAACCATTTCATCACTTATAATCAAAGCAGAATCATTATATTATTTTAAAGATGAAAGTTATTTAATTATGGACTTTTATTCTCAAGGAACAATTTTAGATGTTATTAACCATTTCAAGAATAGTGGACAAATAGTAGATGAATCCATCACTATTCTCCTTACCATTGAATTATTAAAGGCAGTGGAAACATTGCATAACATTGGAGTATTACATGGAGACTTAAAGGCTGATAATTGTATGATTAGATTTGAAGAAAGTGAAGATTTGTCCGAAACCTATAGTAACAAACATTCAAGTCCTTGGGCCCAAAAAAGTATTACTTTAATTGATTTTGGTAGAGCAATTGATCTCACATTATTCTCAGGAAATACTCAATTTATTAGTGACTGGAAATCTGATCAACAAGATTGTCCACAAATGAATGATAAGAAACCATGGAGTTTTGAAGCTGATTATTATGGGTTAGCCAGTATCATTCATACTCTTTTATTTGGATCATATATTAGAATAAAGAGAGATAATGGAAGAGTAAGACTTGAAAATAATTTGAAAAGATATTGGCAATTAGAATTGTGGATTCCTCTCTTTGAATTATTATTGAATCCTTACCAAGATCAACACTACAAAAGACCTTTACTGGAAGAGTTAAGAGGATGTCGAGTAGCATTTGAAGACTGGCTAGTCCAGAATTCAAAGGTGAAGAATTTGAAGAGCAAAGTATTGAGTTTGGAAAATGATCTTAATAGACTCAACTCACAAAGAACAAGGTAAGACATTCAACTTCACAAGATAATCTTCTGGAAGGATTGTTCATATTATATCTACAGATTTAACTTCTATTGAACCAGTGAAATAGAATCAGCATCAGCGTCAGCATCAGGAATTTCCTTATAGGCATGTACAAAATCATTTTATATATCTACTGGTTGTGTATAATTATAAATATAAATGCAATTTATTCATCATGCAATACGTATCTATCTGACACCTTCTTCTTCTCTTCTTAAATTTGTTAATCTTTCATCAATGATAGCATCGATTTCTTCATCTATCATATCAGTAGAATTGTTTTTTCTATTCAAGATCTTGGTTAATTTCCAAGATTTGTTTCTCATTTTAATCTTAACTCTCTTACCACTTGGTAAGATTTCATAATTCTCTTGAGAACTACTATAATCTGAATCAACAATGGCTTTACCTTCTCCACTTGGGGGAAGTTCATAAGCAGTTGGATTTGTTCCTGCTCTCTTTCTGTTGACAGCACTTTGTTCTATACTGCTAGTTTCTGAACCAGATTGAAGATGTTTTGAAATTTCAGAAGTCTTGGTAAGACCGAGAGAATGAGTGAGTCTTCCAATTAATTTCAAAATTGCAACTCTTGTGGTAGAAGGTTCTTTCTCATATGTCCAACCTTGTTTAAGTTCTGAATATGCCAGTAATTCAAATAATTTTCTCATTTCAATATCTTTTTCATATAATCTAAAGATATCATCATCATTAGGTTTAATCATAAATTTGAAAACCTTAATAAGTACATCAAACATAATAGAAATAGTTATTAATAATAACACCATAGCCCACCAGCTTTGATCTTGACCCCAAGTTAATAAACCATATGAAACATAGAAAATGGTAGCGTCTTTAGCTCTGTATAAGAACATAATTAAAACATTCCAAACTGCATAACCACCAACTGAAATGATAAAAGCAGCAAATGCAAGCCATTGACGATTTTGTAATTCAATAAATTCACACTTAACATTAATTAACACAGTTAATGTAGCAAATAACATGGATCCTAATGGGAAAGTAGTGTTATCACGTAAAGAAGTATTACCCCAAACTTCAGTAGCCATAAAAGATAAACCAATACTTTGGAAAGTAGCTAAGACCATCCAAGAGATAAAGATTCTCAAATTGAAGGCACGGTACAAACGACCTTTGTTGTATAATTCAGGAACTGCTAATAATGTAGCAGGTTTCAAATCTTTATCGAACATACCCACACAAAGAACTGGAAGTGAAGTGAACAAAGTATTAAACATAGACAATGACCAACTTTCATACATTGAAGAACCTGAAAATAATGTCTCTTTTTGGTAAACACATTGGGTAAGGTAAAACAATAATTCTTTGTAGAATGTACACAAGACAAACTTGGAAGTTCTAATATAGTTATAACGACCATTGACAAGAAGTAATTTTAAAAGGAATCTGAATTGAGCAATGGCATAATCAGCTGATCTAGCGGCTTGAAGACCTTCTTTACCAGTGATACCCACACCAATATCAGCACTTTGAATCATGGCAATATCATTGGCACCATCACCAATAGCCAAAGTGACTGTCTTTTTATTCATTTTACGAACAGCAGTTACCATACTGGCTTTTTGAGAAGGTGATGCACGACAACAAATGGTAGAATCGACATTGATACATAATTCAAGGAAAACACTCAATAATGTAGGATCATTTTCAACATCTGATAATGTAGATCCATCGATGACCAACACAGAATGAGCCACTCTACCAGATTGAATTTCTTGATTGGCAGAAGTGATCATATCCATCAACACATCAGTACCCTCGTCATTCGAGAGGACAACCACAGTAGAATAATCTTTGATCAATCTACAAGAGTAACCAATATTAATGGCAGTTTCACGTTTGTCACCAGTAAGCATCCACATTTTAATACCTGCTCTTCTTAATTTTTCAATAGCTTCACTAACACCATCTTGTAATTTATCTTCAATAGCAGTTGCACCAACCAATTCAAAGCCAACTTCAATTTGACCACCAACATCTTCTACTTTTTGAGCTCTGTCGGTTAAAGAAATCTTGGCATCAGCATATTTTTGGGACCATGATTCATATTCATTCTTATCAAGCCATTTGTAAGCATATAATAATGTTCTTAAACCTTCAGTAGAAAATTCTTCAATATGTTCTAAGGTCTTTTCGATAACAAATTCATCATTAACCAATAATTTATCATTAGGAATAAGAACTGCAGGAGAATTAGCATCCTTGTTATCATTAATATTATCACAAGTGGTAGAATCCAAACTATATCTCTTCGCTTGTTGAATATGTAAAGATTTTCTTGCCTTGGATGCAATAGATGCAAGTTCATTATCTTCTTTATGGGATAAAACATTATCAATAGATCCAATACGATCTAAACTTGGAGCACGTCCCATACTCTTACGTAATGAGCTCATAGACTTTCTAGACTGTAAATCTTTGGATAAACGAGATTGTAAAACCATATCAGCTTCCATAGTTTTTCTATCAGCAGAATTCATGGAGATTTCTTTAGCTTTAGTCTTGGCCAAATCGGCATTTTTCAACTTTTCCAAAATGATATTATCAGCACCTTTACATAAAACCAAAATTCTACCATCAGGGAATCTGACAACAACAGACATTCTCTTTCTAGCAGAAGAAAATTCAATCACTTCTAAAATTTCGTAATCTTCCAATTTTGGTTCACCTTCAAAACCATTTGGATAAGTTTTAATGGTTAATTTCTTATTTAATCTGTCATATACCACGTAACCCAAATCTCTAGCAGCTTGAACAAGAGCCAATTCATCAGGAGAAGCTGCTTGATAATTAATATCGGCATCCTCATCCTGTGTGTTTTCTTCAGTTAAAGAGAATGAAGAATCACTAGAATCATTCGATGGTTTGGAATCTTCTTTTCTAGGAAGACAAGTATTACATAAAGCAATACTCATGAGGAAGAACTTAGCCTTTTTAGCAAAAAGAGTATTTGGATGCGTTTGAATATGTTTTAATAATTGTAATGAACTTGCAGAATCTTGAACTTTGGTAGGTTGAGCAGTTGATTTCCAAGTAGATTGAGATTTAAGACGAGAAATTTCAAGACTTTCACGAGCAACAGATGACATACTTAATCTTGAATTACTATCAAAACTAGCTCTAAAATCAGAACTATTTTTTGGAGTACCGGGAGAATTTGGAGCTACTAATTTGGATTGACTTAATGGAGCAACAGTTTGACTATTAGGATGTTCTCTTTCATGCAATATAATATCTAAATCATGAATCCAACTAACACCATTAACACTGAACTTTCTGAAAATCATTTTGTTATCAGTTAAAGTACCTGTTTTATCACTGAAGATGTAACCGACTTGACCCAATTCCTCTAAAATTGTGGCAGTCTTCGCATCCGCAGGGGTATTGGTTTCTTCATGATACATATCAATATCATATTGTAAGAATAATAATTGCATAACTTTGATAATTTCCATAGTCACATAAAGTGAAAGAGGAATTAAAGTATTATACATGATAATAAAACCCATTAATGTAGCAGCAACACCGGCATCTTCTTGATATAAATACCATGCTTTATCTTTATTGTTAAGAAATTCAATCCGTTGTGCCATAGTTGAAAATGCTGATAATAAAATAACAATCATAACCATAAAAATAACAATATAGTTAATATTCTTTTGTAATTTTGGAGCTTTAGTTCTTGGACTCTTAAGATTGTTCATTCTACTCTTAGTTTCTTCACCTGTGAAAATGACTAATCCCAATACTGCTTTAGTATTTCTCAAGATACTTCCTCTATAAAGAACATTTTCAGGTCCTAATGCAAATGTTTCACCATCAATGGTGAAAGAACCTTCAAAATTATAAAGGTCACGATTTGGATCTTCCACTGTAAATAATGCTTTTGTAGATCTTAATCCTGGAACAGTAGAAACTCTCTTGGAAATTTCAACATGAGGAGTTTTTGGTTTTAAATTGGTTTCACCATCCAATGCCATTGTTTCAACAAATGCTTCCTGAGTTTCATGATTACTACTACTTAAAACAATCACATCAGCAGGAACCCAATCATTTTCATGAATTTTCACAATATCACCAACTTTAAGTTGACTCCATTTTATTGGATATTCTTTTAAATTATATCTCTTCATCATATCCTTATTGGTGAAATTATTATTATTTTCATCTATATCTGATAATGAAGAATTAGCAGATGCATTTTGAGTAATTTTTTGAGATTCTTCTGATCCAATGTAACTATGACCTGTAAACGACATTGTTTCAGTATTGACGGTTGAAATTGAATGAGCATCATAAGTATTGAATTCTTCATCTTCTTTAATGATTCTAGTTCTTTTATTATTTTCTTCTTTATCATGACCATGTCTTCTTAAATCATCAAACCCTTCTCTTGCTATAGAAATAGACATAAAGATTAATAAAGGGATAATGGTAGTATAATGACCAGTAGTTGACCAACCAGGGATCATTTGCATGATTGCCACAGTCATAAAATAACAATTAGCCACTTTAGAAAATTGAGCTTTTAATTGTTTTGGTAAAAAAGTCCAAACGGTATATTTGGAAGAAGTAATGACGTTATTTTTATAAGGATAATCTGTTCTTTCATCAATATATGCTTGCTTTGTTGGATCATAATATTTATCTTGAAAATATTCATTAACCGATTTATGATTTGTTGTTAAAGGAATTATTCTACCACTTTCAGTTGGAGGAAGTTCTTTCATACCTAAAAGTTGATTTTTAATTTCTAAAACACTTCTTAAGAATCGATTGTTTGTTTTATATCTTTTCATGGCAGCACGTTCACGTTTAGAACATAATGATGATAATTCATTAGCACTTGAAGTAACTGATAATTGAGTTGATGATCTACTAAGATTTGAATTGAGAACATTATAAGGTTCATAATGTTTAACTGAATGATCCACATCTCCTTCTGGTGGTTGTTCAACATGAATTTCAGGTGGTGGAGGCATATTTTGTAATTCTATAGAAGGACCAGCATCTTTGGTAAACGTCACACTTGGTTTTGGAGAAGTATTAGTATCATTTGAATCATTTTGCTTTGAATCTGATGATTGAGGATCTTGAGCTAATCCAAGGATAGTCTTATTAAATAACTGAGATCTAAGTGAAAGTCCTCTTTTCCTTCGTGTAGTTGGTGTACTATTACTATTGCTAGCACCACCACCACCAGCACTATTAGAAGAAGGTACAGACAAGGAGTCTTGTCCTTGAGACATGGGACTGGATTGCTAGGGAATATGGGGTAAAAAGAAAGAATACTTGATACGATACGATATGAGGTTCCCGGATCGGTAGATGTTCTTTCTTTCGACTAGCGAATAAGTATTAGGATAGAATTCAATCAAAGTATTTGGGAGATCACTGCGCGATCTTTTTGATATCGTATAGGTGAATCAGTGACTGTTTGGGAAACGGTGCGGCCTCAAAAGATGCAAACAAGTTTAAAATAAAATTCCAATTTAAAGAAAAAAAAAATGAGATCAAAAGCCGAACCAAAAGGGAATTATAAAAGAAAAAAGGGAGAAGCAAAAATGTGGAGAAGACGCCGAGATTATATATTTCGGGATTTGAACTTGAGTCATTCGTAAACAAAAAGAAAAAACCCTAACCTGATAAGGTATAAAATGATGCTATTTATTGCAACAACTGCTCCCCTCCACCTATTCTTCTCAAATGCCAAGATACTTGAGGAAGCGATGGTATTATGAACTCAGCCTTCCGGATTCGCACACTAAGGTGCGTCGATGAGGCAGTGGGTAAAAGAAATAGTGAGGTACCACACACACGGGAAAGAAAGTACCTTAACCAAGTAGGAAAGGTTATAGTTGTACTGAACTATACTGAAATATGGTACGACAACCATGTATAATTCGGTTACAAAGTATATATGTATATAAATAATTATATTATATGTGTATCAATAGACATTAATACTGTGCTGGTTGATCTCAAGAATTGTGGTTATTAGCGGTGGGTGCGTTCTCAAAAAAAAACGAGGTTCCGATATTTCTGATTTCTGATCTTATTGATACCTAGCTAAAAATATCTTTTTTGATGATGGAATAGGCTTTTTTGTGAATATCTACTATCTCTTAGACCTCAATGATAATCTAAAAATAATACTTTGGTATATACTAGAAGATCATAGGTTACAATATATGGTGTATGACCGGTGACTGAATACGGCGATATACAAAAAAAAAAAAAATTCATTAGTTAGTGTACGCAATGCAATTAATTTACTTGCCATAGTGGGGGAAAAGAGGTTGCTCCGGCAATCCAAAATTAGTGCTTATGAGCATTGATCAGAATGAGACGAGCCAACAAAAAGCTCTGAGATACTAACTGATAGTAATACGAACTATTTCAAACACCGCCCATCAAATAACTGATCTATGACATTCATGTCATGTCAAATTTTCCTCAATTTTACTAGCTTACTACACTGAAACACCTAATTACCCGTGTTTCGATTTCGGTATTTGAATTTTCCTCGATTCGGGTTTATAAAATATCACAGGCCATATTTATGCACTAGTGTCAAAATAATCGGGTTTAGTAAAATTGAGAACCCATCAAACCATCAACGGTTTAGTTATCCAAACCACTCTTTTGACTAGTTTGGAGCTTTGAGGATCTTTGTAACGACACTATCTTATCGTATACTTTTCCATCAATAACCGTAAATTTTCAATAATTCTTGGTTGCTATATATAGCTTCTTTTTTTTTTTTTCCCTCCCGGTAATACTACCAGAAATAGAATTGTACCCATCTTTGCAATCTACTACTGATATACCACTAAACAATCAATATTTATTACTTTTATATATCTAGAAAGGCTATATAAACTCCACGAAATGGTATCATATTAAAACAAGTTTTCGTGAGTAGTTTCCTGCGCCATTATTTGGTTATTTGGGTGCAATTTCAATCACCGAGGAGTCGCGATGATATGCACTATAAGATTAAAATTAGATTATAGATAAATTTACTCCTCTTCCTACCTTACCATAGATACAAGTGAATTATGGTTCGGTCTTTGGAATATACCAGACATTCTCAGGACAAGTATCCTTGGTAAGAGTGTCAATTGGCTTGTAGTCACCAGTCAAAACACTACCGTGAAGGTTATGGTAGTACCAGATCTCATCAATAGATCCATTAAGACAACCAACGTAAACTTGCTTGTTGGCGTGGTTCTTAGCTAAGGCACCCTTAACATCAGACAATTTGTATTGCTTGCTAAGGGTTGGGTAAATACCTTCTCCAGCAAGGAAATCATAAGTTGGAAGGTTCTTGAATAATTCAACAACCTTCTTGTAGAAGTTAACAGTATTTTCGTATCTGGTATAAGTACCAGTGAAACATTTTGGTAATAAAGTGTTCATACAAGTACCGTGCTTGTTGTATTCATGTTCCCATAAAGCAATTGAACCACCGTTTGGAACATTAGACTTGACGTTATTGACCCAGTATTTGATCATAAAATCATAAAGTTCTTTTTCCTTGAATTCATCAACAATAACGTGAGTGATGTTATCCTTATCATTACTGATTTCTAATGGTGGGTTACAATTTTGCTTGTAACTACCATCACATAAATCGTTCCAAAGTCCATGGATAGTAAAAGACTTACCTACATCATTTGGTTTGGTCAAATTAGCTTCAGCTGCTTGAATTTTAGCAGTATTGTTAGATTTTGCAATCGATAATAAATCTTGATCAAAATCCCAAAATTGAGTCAGCATTAAAATACCATAATCTTCGAAACAACAAGAGTATTCATCTGGAATAGCGGTCTTATTGTTACAAGAGAAAGAATCATAAGGACTTTTGAAGAAAGATTGACAGCTTTCAAAAGGAAATTCATGAGCTTCATCAGCTTCAGAAGCTGGAATATCATTAACCACATAATACTCAGTAGTGTAACTTACCACTTCAGTAGTAGTGTAAGTAGTACATTCAGTGAGAGTGGTGTCAATAGCGCTAACCACCAGGGCAAGAAGAACAAGAGCCTTGAACATATTGTTTTTTGTTATTGATGTCCTTGAAACTTGTATCGGTATCAGTCCTTATATATGGCTGCAATATTGACCAATAGATAGTGCCGCACGAATAAAGACAGAAAGTTAAGAGAGCCCACGGGTAATCAATTTACGAGTGAAACAATAAGTATAAATTTAAACTTTTGGAGGATATAAACCTCTATCAGGCTAAACGTGGAGATCCGTAAAGGTATGTGGCCCCCCGATGGATCCGCATATCTCACAATCCATGGGAATAGCTTACGATCGTAAGTAATGGTTGATTTAAACGGGAAGTCTCAATATTGATTGGATATTTAACAATAAACTGGACCTGAAATTGATCGCCCCTAATTGTAGCTAGCAAATGGTAAATTAATTGCTTGGCTCACTGCACCATTGGCGCATCAATTAGACCTGTCAATTGAACTATCCGTCAATCCGTCAAACTAACGTATTCCAGACATTCGTTTAATTTTTCTTCTGTTTATTCATAAGGGTTTGATGTACCTTACTCGAACTATTAAAATCTCAACTTAAGCCACTTCTGCTAATTTCTTTTACAGGTGGAATAATTAGACAAAGCCCTGAATGTGTTTTTATTTCTTATTAAAACGGTTTCGGTTCGTATTTCACTACATGTACTTGATAAATTGCATAAAAATCAAAGTAATACTTTTATTAGATTTTCAATTCTTTTTTATTTTTACTGCTACAATATTGTTGGTTTAAATTTTTTTTTCATAATTCAATAGTATTCATATCGTCGTAGTACTTACGCTTATTGGGTTAAACCAATAACACCACAGGCAGGTCTACCACCAGCGTGACCAGTAGTCTTGGAGTCATCGTGACCACCCTTACCGTAATCATCGGTACCTTCGTGGACAACGACAGTTCTACCAAGGATAGAGTTTGGACCGAGTAACTTGACCAAAAGATCTTGCTTGGTACCCTTAGCAACACCGGAAGCATCAGTAGAGATGTTACCTAAGTCACCAACGTGTCTGTTGTCATCTTCTGGAGCACCGTGTTCCTTGGAGAATGGGTTGAAGTGAGGACCAGCAGAAGTACAACCGTTAGTGTTGTCACCAAAGGTATGGATGTGGAAACCTCTTAAAGCGTTAGCGTCATTACCGCTAATTTCCCAAGTAATAGTAGTTGGGTCACTTTCCTTTTCTTGAGAAAAGTTAACGACACCGGAAACCTTAGAATCACCTCTTAAGACAGCAACTATTATGTTAGTTCGGAAAATTCACTTTATTCAATTGAAATCTATTGATCCAATTGAGTTGATAAAAAGGGTCCCCAATTTCAATTGCCGTCGCATCCGATTTTTCACAACTTCAATCAAACTCAAACTCGACGTCTTTGATTAAGGAATTGATCCATTGGATATCAATTCCTACTCAATTCATCTCAATTGGGTCCCAATTACTGATTTACGTACCTGCTTTGACCATTTTTAATGTATAATTTGTAATAGAGAAAAAATCAGATAAAGCAAGAAAAATGGGCCATTTATAAGCGGTTTGCTGTGTGACTAAGGGGAATCACCGGACTCACGTGAAATACGGGGACACAGACAGCCAGTAGAGGGGGAGTACGGGATCCCCCGCTTACCAGTAAGGGACGGCCGGGTAACCCGTGTCTTTCCAGAAAAGCAAATAAGTTAATTCAATCCAATCATATTCCGTTAAAGGTGGGTCTAACTACTACGGCAATAAGGCGATGAATTATGTCCTGGTTGCTCTGTGGTAGTTTTTTTTTATTTCTATTTGGAGGTTTTGGATTCCCTTTAGTAAATTTGTCTAATTATTTTTGTAGTTTGCTTGGTGAGCTTTTGGATAATTCCGGTTTAGACAGTGTTTGCGAATCGAGGCATTGGCTAGTTTGAGGCAGTCCTAACCCCCAAGACTTCCATTACACTGATTGGAATTTTTTTTCCCTCTTGTTGTAGTTGGATTCAAGTGTATGACATTTTCTACCACTAATTACATATAAATAACATTTACAACTTTTACATTTAATGGGGAATGCCTGATATATATAACTGTAGAGCAAATTAAAAACCACCTGGGTAAAAAAATTGACTCTCGCACCTTGAAGGTTACTAACATTACCAACCTAGCCACAATTGTGTAACCAAAAAAAAAAAAGAACTGATCCAGCAACCACCAGAGCTCCTGCCAGTAGTCAATTGGTTGAGATTATGGTAGTAGACATAGTAATAATAGTAGCTAGGTAACTTCTATTCTGGTTGGCTTTTATGCGATAGGATTGAAAGTATCATCATTCATTGCCAAATCCAACTCATTGATATGATGTTGTTCTTCGGTTGGAGTTCCGAGACTGGCTGCGAACGCTGCTTGTGCCAACGCGGCTTCTCTCTCAGTAACTAATGCTGCTTCCCTAGCTGCCCAGCTTAATTGCTCAAGTTCACTTGAACTAGCACCAGCGGAGTCTTCGGTGGCTTTCAATGATTCTTCGTGTAATCTTTCAGCTTCACGACGTTTGCTTTCATAAATATTAATGGCTTGTCGCCTAACAATCTCTAAATCTTCATTTATATCTGGATAAATATCTTCATTGACCAAATAACTGTACAATTCACGTTTAGTCCAAGTATCAACAGGATGGAATGAATCACCTTCATTGGATGATTTGGTTCTTTTACTTTTAACCCTTTTTTTCTGTGGCTTCTCTTTCTTTTTTGATGCTGAAGGAGGTGGTGGTGGAGGAATCAGGGGCATATTGGACACCGCATACATCAAGTACGCGGTTGTTCCCACGATCAATACAGTATACAATAAGAACCCCTTCCTCCGGATCTTATTCAAGAATCGATCCAATGACGTAAAGTAGCTCATTATTTTTATCTAGAAGAAACAACCCTATCAATTCTGATCATATGGTATCATTTTAACATTCGCAATGCAATGATAGGCACTCGGTGACTCAATTAGGGAATATTGCTATTTTGGGATTGAGGAAATCCTGAGGCCCCGTTCCACCATCACACAGTGGCAAAGCAAATAGCACTTATCTTTAAATCTTACCCAACTTTTACTATAAAGGTCTAACATATTCCTACAAATCTATGCTAAATAAACTGGTATTATACATTGGTTTAATTGTTTTTCTGGTTGTTTTGTTATTGTCCTCCTTTAGATCCCTCAAGAATCCCTCTGTCCAAATGACCACCCTTAAGTCTTACATTGTCACCTTTAAGGATACTGCTTCTGATGCTGATGTTTCTGGTTTGAAAGAAAAGATCCTGGAATTAGGTGGTAAGGTTACTACTCAATTCACTTTGATCAAGGGTTTCGCTGTTAACTTGCCAGAAATCCATACCAACACTATCCTGGGTAATGAACATGTCTTGTCTATTGAAGAAGATAAGGAAGTCAAGATCCAAAACTAAACCCTGGAGGTATTAGAAATATTCAATAAATGACTATATGAGAGATTACAAACTACTTGTAGACTAGTCCTAGTAGAACTTACCATTGATGTTGTAGAATTATTAATGGCATTGGAAATCGAAGGGGGGAGAGTGACACACAGACCATTGGGTCTCTATCCCCTGTTGATCTGTAAAGGGATAAGAGTAGGCTGACAGAAAGGAGTGAGTGAATGACTGGTGATTTCCGGTCGGATCTTACCCCGTAACTATTGACCCCCTTCGCAAAACCCATAGTATCACGTATCTACATGTAATTGAGCCATTGACCTTTGTGTTGATAGTAGTTGGATCAATTGTGATCTGTGCTACTATTCTATATCTTTTTTGATTCTATTATAGCATATCTTTGGGCTATTTACTGTTGGTTTCTAGTGCTGGTTCAGGATCCGAATATCTATCTACGGGGGCACACTATCACGTGCGTTGCCTAATACCTGAATTTCCTAGTCATATAACCTATCAATTGAAAGGATGATGAATGACACACCAAACTAAAGTGATCCCATCATGCTATTGATTTGATGTTGCAATCCGCTTCGCCCCTATAAGACATCAGTGATTGACGTATAATAACTGATCCTAATTGAGCTAATTCCGTGCTTAACGCGGACTTCTTTTTTTTTTTAGTTTTACCCCATATTTATTCTTAGGAGTAACAACATACACTTCAAACCTCCTTAAAGGAGATGTTCAATGGCTAATAATCTACCCTAAACAACCACCCCCAACCAATACCTTGGCACTTTGCAGCCATTGGAAACCCAATTGACCATTACCTGTCAACTTACTATGTTGTAGCTTCGTTAGTTCACCTAATGTAGACCTCAATTAGGAAACGTTATAGCCTGATACGCAGCCCTGCAGACAATCCCACCCCAGCCCCTTTACCCCCCATGTCATTGCTATAAAAGTTACAACTGTTATCCTTTTATATTCTTCTATCTTATCTCTTAGCTATCATTGAATCCATAATGGTAGATTCCTCCGAATACGAGAGATATAATCTCCAACCCAATTTCAAGCCGGTTCAAAGTTTATTTGAGAACCGGTTAAGACAATTCACTAGTACTGGTGGTCAATACCATAACTTGAACCTTCCTGTTTTCTATGATAATGAAAGAATTGAAATCAGTGGATTGAAATCTTGGAGAGTTCCTGATAAGGATGGTGTTACTCAAAGACCTCTTTTCAAAGATATTAATTTTGATGAAATTGAATGGGATAACATTGGATTAGGTTATAATTTTGGACCTTCTTGGAAGACATTCTGGGTCCATTTCACCATTGATATTCCTGAATCATGGGTTAAACAAAAATGGGTTGAAATTGATTGGGACTCAAATTCCGAAGCTTTGATTTATGACTCCAAGGGTTTACCATTACAAGCCTTCACTGGTGGAGGTGAAAGAACTCTTTTTAAAATCCCTGATGATTATTTAAAAACTGGTCCTCAAAAATTCTATATTGAAGTGGCATGTAACGGAATGTTTGGTAATGGTGCTGAAGGAACTCCTGATCCAAATAGATATTTTAGATTGAACAGAGCCCATTTGGTATTACCAAATATGGATGCCAGAAAATTATACTGGGATTTTTGGATTTTAGGTGATGCTGCTAGAGAATTACCAAATGACAATTGGCAAAAGCATCAAGCTCGTGATGTTTGTAATAAGATCATGGATGTTTTTGACCCTCAAGATAAAGAAAGTGTTAAGAAAGGTCGTAAATTGGCTGAAGCTCTATTGGGTAATAAGATTAATTCTGATGAAGTATTTGATGAATTTTCCAATCCAAAACCTAAAAGAGTAGATGTTTTTGCTGTGGGTAATTGTCACATTGATACTGCCTGGGAATGGCCTTTTGCTGAAACTAAAAGAAAAATTGTTAGATCTTGGACTACTCAAATTAAAATTGCTGAACAATATCCAGAATATGTTTTCGTTGCTTCTCAAATGCAACAATTTAAATGGTTAAAAGAATATCATCCTGAAATTTTCGAAAAAGTTAAGGAAAAATTTGCAACCAATCAATTTATTCCTGTTGGTGGTTCATGGGTTGAAAATGATACTAATCTTCCAAATGGTGAATCATTAATTAGACAATTCTTACTTGGTCAAAGATTTCAATACAGTGAATTTGGATTTTATTCTAATATTTTCTGGTTACCAGATACTTTTGGTTATTCTTCACAAATTCCTCAAATTTGTCAACAGGTTGGCATTTCTAGATTTTTAACCCAAAAGTTATCATGGAATAATATTAATAATTTCCCATTAACCACTTTCAATTGGAGAGCTCTTGATGGTTCTCAAGTTTTGGTTCATATGCCACCAGCAAACACCTATACAGCTGCTGCTCATTTCGGTGATGTTGTAAGATCTTCTCGTCAACATAAGAATCTCGAAGATGTTCCAGCTGGTTTGTTATTATACGGACATGGTGATGGTGGTGGTGGACCAAGTGAAGAAATGATTGAAAAATTGAGAAGATGCAGAGGTTTGGCAAATACTACTGGTGCTATTCCATCTGTTCAATTGAACACTACCGTTGATGATTTCTATGATCATATTTTAGAAAACTCTAACCAAGGTACTGATTTACCAACTTGGGTAGGTGAAATTTACTTGGAATTCCATAGAGGTACTTATACTACTCAAGCACAAACCAAAAAATTAATTAGATTTGGCGAAATCAAATTACATGATTTAGAATTGGTCGCTGGTTTAATTTCTGCAACTGATTCTGGTTATAAATATCCAGCAAAGAAAATCCATGCATTATGGGAAGATTTATGTTTATGTCAATTCCATGATGTCATTCCAGGTAGTTGTATTGGTATGGTCTACTATGAAGAAGTGTTACCAATGTTAACTAAAAACTTGAAGGAAACCAATAAATTGATTGATGAAGCTTTGGAATACCTTAGTAATGGTAAGAAGGAAAAGGCTAAGGATTATGAAGTCATTAACACTCTTCCATGGTCAAGAAATGAATTATTACAAATTCCACGTGCTGAGTATCCTGAATTATTCAAGGCATTACTGAACGATAAAATCAGTGTTACCAACAACGATAGTTTAACAGTCTCTGTTACTTCTGAAAACGGTGGTACCAAGATCAATTCTGTTGGTGATATTGCTTATCCAGCCTCTGTTGAAGAAAAGGGAGACGAATTTATCTTATCCAACACTTTGATCAGAGCCACTATTAGTAAAGAAGGTATTATCACCTCATTATATGATACTGTTAATGATCGTGAGGTTATTAGTACCCATCCTACCAAGCAAACCAAGCAAGAAGGTACCAAGAAGGTTGGAGGTGCTCAATTCCTTTTATTTGATGATGAACCTTTGAATTTCCCAGCTTGGGATACTGAATTGTACTCATTGAACAAATTTAAGTTCCTTGAAAATGGTAAGGTCAAGATTTTATGTAATAATAAGCTTGAAGCTTCATTGGTGGTTACACACGAAATTTCATCCAAATCCAATATCGAAACTGTTATTTCCATTCAAGGTTTAACTAAGGACCTGAATGTTGTTCAAAACAATTATGTTAAATTCAAGTCACATATCAACTGGCATGAAACTTATAAATTCTTGAAGGTTCAATTTCCTACCACCATTTTTACTGCTCAACAAGCTAGTTACGAAACTCAATTTGGTATCACTCAAAGAGCTACTCACTTCAACACTAGTTGGGATGTTGCCAAATTCGAAGTTGCACACCATAAGTTTATGGATTTGAGTGAAAACAATTATGGTGTTTCTGTTTTGAATAACTCCAAATATGGTGGTGCTATTCATGGTAATTTGATCAGATTGTCATTATTAAGAAGTGCTAAAGCTCCAGATGATCAAGCAGATATGGGATACCATGAAATTGAATATGCTTTGTACCCTCACAGTGGTCCATTGGGATCTGATACTGTCAGATTAGGTTACAATTTCAACTACAAGTTAGATAAGATTGTGGCTGATTCTTCCAATAAGGTTCATTCAGTGTTGAATGCAGTTCAATTGACCAATGCAGGATCTGGTTTAATTCTTTCTCATATCAAGAGAGGTGAAAATGATAGCGATGTCAATCAATATGATGCATACAAGACATCCTCCAATCAAAAGAGTTTGGTTTTGAGAGTTTATGATTCCTTAGGTGGAGTCAATAAAGGTACTTTGAAATTCTCCAAACTTCTTAACATTGATAAAGTTTACAGAACCAATGCTTTGGAAGATGAAAAAGATCCAAACGTTGGTAAAGAATTGAAGGTTGAAAATAATGAAGTCCATATCAAATTGGGTGCTTTTGAAATTGCTACTTACAAGGTTTACTTGAAGTGAAGTGAGTCACCGAATATGAACACGACGACTCATTCCGATCTTTGAATTTCAAAATTTTTCACGGAGATGATCATGTATAGTGAACAGAATAAAAAGTTATAAAAAACTTAGAGAGATGAGTTAGAAATTATGTAATCGAAGAATAATAATTACTATTAGATCAATAAAAATAAGAGATCAATAGTTATATTTGGAAATGATACAGTGTTGTTTATTGTCTTCCGGGAACCGTTGGTTCTTCTCTTTGTGTCGTAGTAAGTCAATGGGCTTAAATTGTATGTTGGTTTAGTTGTTGCCTTAGTAGTACCTGCGATATTTTTTTAAGTCCGAATTTTTTTCTTCCATACAGTAAAATAATGCGGATGCAGGAAGTTGCAAAAATTGGTTGCAACAAGCCTTCTTATCAAAGGAAAGGTAACAGAAGCAAGCAGGAGTCATGATAAAGAAACTAATGCCGTTCGGTTGAAATTCGCTAGATTCAATTTAACATTCGCTGATGATCATGCTGGCCATGATCTATTGATTTAGCTCAGGTACCAGGAATCTCAGGTGGCTTCATGCAGGACACGGCTGGTTGATTACCCCAAACTAGAAGAATTCTGTTATCTAACCAGATAACATCAGAGTATCTATATTTAGGATAGAAAACATGGGGTATTTCGTACGATGCTTGTTTAAGATCAGTATGTATAAGTTTTTTTTTTCGATGCCATTGGTCCCCTTAAGGTTTATAATATTCTATATGAAGCTGGTTACTTGATTTGTCTAGAATTTTAGAAAAATTACGAAAATATGAAAATTAACCAATTAACAAAATTTTTCTTTACCTAGAAGGGAAAAACTACAAGTAATACAAGGCATAGGAGTTAGAGATGTTAGATGTGTATAGTTAAGCCAGGATTATAGTTCTGGTAAAGCTTATATTTGAAACCGAGGGACTGAGATCCAGCAGTTTTCGAGGTTAATCGTAGCAGAAACCCGTGGCCCAATTTTTTTAATTTAATTTGTATGGCCCCCCATAATTTCTTCATAAAAGTTAATAGGGCGCATTAGGCGAGGTGTAAGGTTAGGTTAGGTTTAATTTTACTTCATGTGGTTAATAGCGTGAATTCAAAAGTAAAAAAAACAATAACAATAACATTACTGAAAACATATGAGGACATGGCTCGATTACACGCTTTTTGGAAAGATTACACCAAAGTGGCGTTGATAGGAAATATGATCAGAAATAGACATAATTACAATATTTTATTACGGATTTACCACTTTAACCGCGCCATTAGCCAACTCACACCTCACACCACCAAATACTAACCGCGATTCAACGACCAGGACGCGAAATATGTCGCGACAAATTTTATAAACGACGTGCATAACAGATTAAAAAATCCAGACCTGTTCTGATGTTTTCAGTGCGGAATGGAAGGAATGTTAAAAAATCATGGAATTCAAAAATGTGTGTGTAGAAAATGTTAGTCACCCAAATTCATCATTTACTGTTCCAGAAGAAGTATCTGTAAATAGGAATATGTAAATTGATTTTCGATAACATGATCAATGTTCATGATATTGGGGTTTTAGAAAAAAGATTAACCAATAAGAAGGAATGTAGCGATTGCACGTCAACAATATGAGTCTTGTGCGGCCAAGCTCCCAACGACCGAGAACTAACACATTTTTTTTTGTTAATTTCTGTTGTTGTTGATATATTGAAAAAATGACCTAAACTGTAATGGGCCGACCGACCACACACACACCGATCAGTATGTCATAGGGCATAGGGGTAGGACGGAAACCAGAAGGGGGTGGGTGTGTAAGAGTCAAAGAAAAAGACCTGCAACCCACCATTTTGCGGTACAATTACATTATGGGGTATACATTTAAAGTTTGAGGAAGAATCGGAAGTAAAGGAGGTCAACAATAGTTATGTGCCTTTTAGAGAGAATGATAATACCGAATAATCAGGTTGCATGCTTGTACCGCAAGTGATAAAGTTTAAACAGACAAAAAATTCCAAAAAAAAAAGTAAATAAACGGATTTCAGGTGTTACGAGAATTACGAAAACAGATGGAAAACGGGATTAACCATTAACCAAAGAATAGAGTGGCGGCCGCCAACGATTGTGAATTACAATTGAAAGACCGAAGCAACCAATTGATAACCGAATTGGGCCTGATTGTTGTAGCGGTCTATTCTATAGATATCTTTTAAACCCTTTACAAACTATGGTCTATTGACCTTTTTTTTTTATTCTTTAATATTTCTTAACCAATTGACATTGACATTATGTGGGAGATTATCTTGTCCAATATTGACTCATAAACATATCAACAGATATCAGTAATGATGCCGCGAGTTGCATAACCCCGCGCTCGGTTGAAAATTTTATGGGACATCAAGTGCCGATCTGGCCCGCTTTTGGTCATTTGTACTAGGTAAATGTAAATAGTATCTCTGAATGCTGGTGATCACAAGTTGTCGGCGGCGCCGCTAATTCCAATCACTGTCTCAGGACAGGGGGGGTTAAGATTTATTATTTTAATTTTTTTTTTTTTTTTTTTTTTTTTGCGTGCACCAAGTGTTCCGAAAATTGTTTAGGCAAGCAATAATGTACCACGAACGTTCCCGCCACCCGGTCGCACGATTGTTGGATAACCATCACATATTTGGTTGCTCCTATTGTAGATCCCTCCCCCCACAATGCCCGTCAAGGTGTTGTTGTGGTTTGTTTGCAAAACATAAGAAAGAGGGGGATGGTTGAAAGAATTGCAACTACCCCCCAAAACTCGCCAAAGTATCAACATATGTCAAGTCATGCCTCGACTAATGACATTCCTATCAGGTGCCAGATTGTGGTAGATGATGCTGGCGTGCTGGCGGTGTTGGCAGGTAATGTGACGCATTGCAAGCTAAGACTCGAAGGGGGCCAGCTTTCCTGCACTATTGCATAGCTTATTTCATCCGTACCGCAAAATTTGTTTTTTTTCGCAGGCCATGGCTCGCTAATTTTGCTGAACCCTGGTCCATTCTCGCAACCAAAAATATTATGCAAAAGTGTAAACAAACTATTCTTAGAATCATAAGTTGCAACTTTTTTTTGTATGGAATTTGCCTATGACCAATTTTGAAAAAAAAACTATAAAAGGATCAATTCTCCCACCACTGTAGTCTTTTTTAAATCATCTTTTACAAAGTTCTTACACTCGCTTAACAAATACAAAAATGAAGTTCTCCTCCGCTGTCTTATTATCCGCTTCTGCTGGTTCTGCTATGTCTGCTGCTTTATACAGCAACGGTACCTCTACCGTCACTGACATCCAACACACCGTTGTTACCATCACTTCTTGTTCCGACAACAAGTGTACCGAAATCCCACAAACCACCGGTGTTACCACTGTCACTGAAAACGACACTGTCTACACCACCTACTGTCCATTGACCACCACCCAAACCAACTACGAACACACCGTTGTTACCATCACTTCTTGTGCTGACAACAAGTGTACCGAGATCCCACACACCACTGGTTTGACCACCGTCACTGAAGACAACACCGTCTACACCACCTACTGCCCATTGAGCTCTTCTGTTGCTCCAGCTCCAGTTGCTCCATCTTCTGAAGCTCCAGCTCCAGCTCCAGTTGCTCCAACCTCTGAAGCCCCAGCTCCAGCTCCAGCTCCAACCTCTGCTGCTCCAGCTCCAGCTCCAGCTCCAACTTCTGCTGCCCCAGCTCCAGCTCCAGCTCCAACCACCGTTGAAGCTGAATCTCGTTCTGCTCCACCAGCTACTGAAGCCCCAGCTGTTACCACCGCTGAAGCCGGTGCTAAGGCTGTTGCCCCAGTCTTCGCTGTTGGTTTAATCGGTGCTCTTGCTTTGATCTAAGCAGCTCCAACATTAGTTTAACGCACCAACCCGTTTTTCGGAGTTGGCGTTTAATGATATCCAAAGAAGCTACGTTTTCTATTACAGATTTTTAGAACTTATACTTGCACGGTTAAGTTGTTCAAAAGGTTATTTTAATTTCTACTATATATGTTCGTTTATCTAACATTGTCTTTCGGGTTAGTAATATATTTTACTAGGTAATAATAATCAATCTTGTAATAAACAACATGAAAATATCAAAAAACTTGTTGGTTTTAAAAATTGTAGGAAAATTATTATCAAACGGGAATGTAGCCTAATTTTTCGATGTTTGGTATTGTTTTATCTTTCGATTGTTATTTGTTTTGAGTTAGATTGATTGGAGGGGATTATTTTTTAAGTTCTATTGTTTATATGCAAGGAGGTGTTTTAATTTTTCGTGGTTGCGGTTTATGTTAGGAACTAGAACCCAGAGCCTAACATTGCGCGTTAACAAAATAGTATTATTTTTTGTCAGATAGTGGAAAATTGCAGCCCCTCTATTTACATGTGAGAGTTCACATGAAAGTTTTGATTAGTCGAGGATGGAGATTTACTACGAATAAGGCAAATTGAATACTGATACATAGGGGTAGGTTTCTTATTGATATTTATTAGTACACATTTTTACTATTACAGGTCACAGACAAATCTGAATTTATACTTCTTTGAGTGGTAAAGGTCGCACACACATTCCTATTCTTTTTTAATTCTTTTTTTTTTTTTTTTATTAATTTTTTTTTTTTGGGCCTGAATCCACAAAGCAGAATCACCAACGTTCAAGTACTTCCTGAGCATTTTAACATTAGCCAACAAGCAGTGTGTCCAAAAAAGAATGATACAAGAAAAAAGAAAAAAAGAAAAGTGAACTTGGATAGAAATTCTTCTTACAAGTCACTCCATTCACCAAGACTTATTTCATCTTCATCTAAAACTAAGTCATCGTATTCATATTGTGATTCGAAAGTTTCATCTTCATGAATTTGATGATCACTTGAATCTTCTTGAGATTGAAGTTGGTCTATTAATAAATCGAATTGCTCATTATACTTGTAGGAGTTTAATTCTGTAATCCCATAAGCCCTTATATTATTAATCCCTGTAATAGTATTGTGCGATGATTGCAACTCGACATAAATGTCACGTACAGGAATCCTAAGATTAACTATACTAATTGGAATCCGGATATGGGTAATTTGTGTAGGGTTACTAATTCTAACCTCCTTAATCTTGATGAATTTCTTTAAATAACTATTTTTAGTATTTGTTTCATAATTAAACCTTTTTGAATGATCTTTTAATTTAGTAACTTCTTCTTGACTTCTTGGTTTGACGTAAATTGATAAAATTTTGGGGCTCGAAATTGTCTCCCCTTCTTGATTAATTTTATTTTTCATTATTAAATCAGTAAGAATAATCGAATTAAACATTCTTATACCAATAGAGCAACGATTAGATTCACATTCCCAACCTTGATCATTATCTAAAAGTACATTATTAGCATTATATTTCCAATGTTTAGGTGATTTAATAGTATTGCTTGTTAAATAATCATACCAGCCAAGAAATATTCTTCTAGTAAATGATTTATCTGATGCAGGATGGTCAATATCAAGTCTTGTCAAAAATCCTAAAATTCTTGACCCTAAATTATAATCAGCATAATTCACTTTAATTGAACCTTTGGAAAAAGTTTCAAGTAAATTGTTCAATAATATATTACTTGAAGCTTGATTGAAATTGAACTGAGTAGTACTATTTTGATCTATCACATTTAATTTATCAATTAATTCATTAATCAGATTGAAAATATATTTATTATTTTCATTGAATCTTTGCTTCAATATTTTTTCAAAATTTTCTTTGGATAAATTTTGAATATTTGGGTTGTTTGATGATTCCTTATTAACCAAGGAAGATAATTGCTCTTTATTTGCTTCGTAGAATTGATTCCATGAAATTGACTTGTTACCATTGTAGTTTTCAATAAAGGTGTACAAATATTTATGGAATTCTGGAACAAAATGAATCTTTTTGTTTTTTATGTAAACAGGAACATGTTGTGGTAATGAAGATAAGAGTTCATCAAGAATATGCGATTTAATAGATTCAACATTATCATTCAAATCATTGAATTTAGCAAGTTTCGAATTAATATTCTTCACTTTTTCTTCATCAATATTAGTACTGGCTTTTAATGAATTGAATTCTTCTATTAATTGCAGGAATTGCTGATTTTCATTAAGGTAATTCTGCTCTACCTTAAGAAACTTTTCTCTCAAAGTATCGAATCTATGATTGAGATCGTTAGTTAGTTTTTCGTGATTCATTTCAAGAAAATCTTGTCTTGCAGCAATTTTTTCTGTGATACTCTTTAGTTGTGGAATAGATTTATCTGAATACAGATATTTGTCACCTTCTTGAGGTGAAATAGAATGTACAAGCCATACAATAGCGGACAAGGATACTAAAATGAGTAAACTCACTAAAAAGGTTTGTAAAAGCACTTGTAAGTTATTTCCTTTGTCCTGTTGATTTGAATTTTGATGCTGGTTATTAGTTTGTGGATCTTTATCACCATTTATAATAGGTTTATAATACATTTTTTCATCTTCACCCCCTAATTCTTCATCTTCATCTTGTTCCTCTTCTCCTACTTGGTCTTGATTATCCTGAAATTTAAATCGTTCCTCGTATCTATCATAATCTTTTTGAGCAGGTCTATACTCATCATCATACTCATCATCACTTTCATTGTAGGTATCAGAATCAGATTCAGGTCTATAGCTGTAGTCAGATAAATCATCATCCAGGTCTGGTAATGATAATCCTTGTTGTTTGTATAATTCAAAGTAATCATTGATGTTGTCTGTGTTTAAGTCACCTAATGTTTCATCATTCACAGCTTCTAGAATTTCGTTATCAATGGTCGGCCTTCTCAATGGTTTGGAAGGACCGATTTGTCGATGGATATGAATCGATGCATCATCATCAGTTTCCCCATGGACCAACGGAAGTCGAGGAAACCCTGCCATAGTATGTTTGGTGTGATTATAATGATGTTTACGCGTTGTTTGAATTTGATGCAAAAGATGCGACAAAATTTAACACACACATTAAAAAAAATGAGACAAATGACATGTCATACTATGAGAGTTACTACAATAAGAATACCACCAAAAAAAAAAATAGAGAAAATTGGGGGTAATGAAAAGATAGGAGTTGACTCGAGCTTTCAAAAATTATGACCTATCATTTGTTTTAGTTTCGATATTTTTTTTTGGCCCCAAGTTGTGTTGTTTTTATTGTTCTTTAAAACTGGGGTCGTCACCAAAGTTAATAGAGAGAGTAGTTAGCAAAACCCCATTTTAGTACTTTTAGGAGGGGGCCATTTACGGGTAGCATATATTTACGGTGAAACAATAATTGCACCCTCCAAATGTGGAATCATGGTTACCAAAAAGAAACCATATGATTTATGCTACTTATAGCCGAGTCTATTATTTTTTTGCATTGGGGGGTTATTGAGGTGAGTGTTGTACTACTGGGTAGCAATTTGGACTAGTCGCAAAAGTTACTAGTAATCAAAAAAGCAAACCAAAAATGAAAATTAAAGTAATTGAACACGCGCACTACCCACCCTAAATTATACCACTTATACCAATTGAGTGAACTCCGGAACGTGCTACAGGCTTGTAAACTTATAAATACTACTCAATTGGTATCAATATATCTACCAAATTGACTAATTTGCTATTCCTTTTTTATTATTTTTGTAAATAGTTTAAATAATTATTATTTTAGCTAATTACTTAATTTAAAGTCTCTTTAAAAGACTTTCAGCCTTGGAAATTTCACTGAAACCCAAACCTTCTTCATTTTGCAAGAAAGTGATCTTACCATCTTCAACAATAGCAGCGTATCTGTTGGTTCTTAAACCGAAACCAGCAGAGGATAAGTCAGCAACGTATTCATCACCCAATTCCTTGGAAATTTGAGCCAATGGGTCAGTAGCGAAAATAACGTAGTTTTCTTCATCCTTGTAACCTAAAGCCTTACCCCAAGCAGCAAGAACGAATGGATCATTAGCAGACAAAACAATGACACGAGAGACACCCTTTGCCTTGAAATCATCCAAATGAGCCAAGTAATCTGGAATATGTTGTTCAGTACAGGTTGGAGTGAAAGCACCTGGGACAGCAGTAATAACCACCTTCTTACCAGCGAATTCCTTAGCAAGATCTAAAGGAATTGGGTTGGCACAAGCAGTTAAACTTTCGTTAGCCTTGGCGTATGGAATGTATTTAGGTTGAACAGAGGTTGGGAATTCAGACATTGTATATATTGATTGATTGATTGATTAATTTAATTGATTAAATTAAAATGTTAATAGAAAAAGAATTTAAACTTAGAGGAGGTGGGGCCTCCTTTATATGTGGGGTTATTTACGATGGGGTCTCACCACGGAGTACGTCACCCAACCCCCCCTCCGAATCTTCGCATATTTATGATTGGTCGGAGTTTAAGTTCCTAAACGATCTCACTCAATTAACAAAGCCAGATTATATTGTTGGGAGATAGTAATTATATGTCAGCTAATAATATGGATAGGTAATAATTATTAGGTGAGCCAATTGGTCTAGATCCAATTTATAATAGTAATATTATATTATATACAACTACTTAGTTATTAATAGCTAATCCCATTGACATTTGACTTGACGGGGGTTTTGCCACATAACAATTACGCACCCTACATATTGTTTTCGGAGTTGAATTAAAAGTCCATTAGTTTACGTCAATCTTTTTTATTAGTAATGCATAATTTATTTGGATGGCCTAGACTTAATAAATATACTAATCAATCCACCTAAGACTGACCCAACATAACCACCTACCAACAAAGTGATAGGCCAACTTTGCCATGGACGGTCCCAATCTAAAGGAATTGGAATTACTCCGAGCCACGTGCCGATGAGTCCCATTATAGCCGAACTAAGAACTTGGTTAGAAAAAATCAACCTGTATACTTTATCAACAGAAAAGATAGTCATAAATGATTGATAATCGATTTTAAATATCACTAAAATTGGATTGAAAATAATTATCAGTAAATGAAGGGCAAGAAGATAAGTTTCTGCCAAATGAGCTGCTAATGGTGCACCAAATACTAAAATTGTTAAAAATATTGGTAAACTTAATACCACAGTTATAAAAATTGTACTACCAATTAACAATGGTACATTGGTCAGTTTAGTATTAACATTTTGAAGTAATACCACATCGTAGGCCACTTGAAGTGGAAGTAATGTAAAGAATGCCTTGAGTAATACTCCATATACATCAGAAGTTAATCCAGCATAGAACATTCCATATAATACTGCCAAATAATGATATGGGATAGTGGTTAATGGACGTTTAATGGTAGGTAACGCGTGTTTGGTTGGTGCCTTTGATTCCTGGGAAGCATCATTGTGATGTTCTGCCTCCTTGAGGTTGTGGAAAGAAACGGACTTGTTTGATCTTTTGCCCATGATGAATCAACCCGACAATCCAATGAACGAAATGAAATGTGTCGTCCCCCAGTCCACATTATCAGTGTTGAAATTTAGATTTATCGAGAAATAACGTGATTGGTCACGTGAAAATTAGAAGCTCTACTATTTGTTTAATTTGCAACTACACAATTTAATCTATGGTAACTTCTATTATACACCATAATACATAAAATTATAAATTATTGTTACAGTGGGAGGGTTACTGTGTCCTAGAGATTTCTCAATGCAATTTCACAATCCATAATATCCTTCCAGACTTCATAGTAACCCATTTTGGAACTAACCTTTGTTGCAAAATAAGTCTTTCTATCAATATTCAAGCTTCCAAATGATCTAATCACATCAAAATCAAGAATTGGTTTAGTATTGATATCATTCATAGTAACTGATAATGTACCAAATCTATTTAATCTTGGATTTAAACCACAATAGTGGAATTCTTTATCAGTTAATTGTTGCTGTAAGATGTATAATCTTCTGTAAGTAGCTTCATTCAATGGGAACACATTAATGAAAGACCCATCAATTGTAGAAGAAATGGTTTGGAAATCTCCATTCATTACAAGATCTTTCTTCTCTTTTTCATAATCATAAGTTTCCTCATATTTAGGAAGGGTCTTCATACAAGTGACTGAAGAATTAACTCCAAATGCTGCCTTACCAATTAATCTTTGACCATTAAGAGAAGCAGGATCTTCTGGATCGTATTGTACCAAATGAAGATTATTATTGTTATCAGCAATTAAAATGAAAATGTCTTCATCTTTAACAATAAAATCAGCACAATTAACATCCAAATTTTGAAGATCTTTACCCAACATAATCATTCTAAATGGTTCTGCATCGAAACCAACAAGCCAAACACTCTTTAAAGAGTCTCCAAGAACAAGTAAATTACCAAAACTTTTAGATTCAGTCACATAAACTGAAGTATCCAAAAATGCAACTGGAACCACACCATCATCTTGGAAATCTCTAACAATAACCTTTTGACCTTGAGCAACTAAAAATCTTCCACTCACTTCACAAATAGAAGTGGCTGCTCCTCTTGTATCTTCTTTATGTACTAATTTAAACTTGTGATTTGTTTCTGGACGTCCTGGTTCAGGAATAATATCAATAATTTCAAGAATCATAAATGAACCATTGGAACTTAAATCTTCCATTCTGTATTTACCAGTACCAATCACGATAAATTCTTGTTTGTTTTTAAACTTTTTAACGGATGAACCAACATCCAATGCCATAGATTTGATGGTCATACCCACTTCATTATCTTGTAATTCCACAGTATCAATGACTGTCCAATTAATAGGAGAGACCAATTTAATGGATCCTTTATATGAACATGCTCCTGGTTTACTCTTATCAATACCCACAATTGGATTATTTTCTTCATCTAATGCATCATAAGGAATTTCTTTAAAAGTAGAAACGGCATAAGTATTGGAAGTTTCATGATATGTGATAGACTTGATCAGTTCACCAATTTTAATATGCTTTATTGGCCAAGCATTTTCATAATTGAAATCTAAAGGTAATGAACCAATTCTAGCATTTTTATCATTATCAAGGAAAATTAAACCATGTTGTACCTTAGAGTCATGATATGGAGCAATTGAAACAACTGAAATTTTGGTGAATTTAAAGATTCTAGGAATAGAATGAACTGGTTTCATAATTAAATATGGTACCACACCAGTAACAAAGATAGTGGTATAACCATTAAGATTAGGGAAATATGCCATTCTTCTTTCAATGGCTGTACCAATAGGATAAGCATTCATAGGAGCACCAGTAATTGCCAAATCTTTTTCTTTGACAAATTGATAGTTTTCACCATCAAAATATAATTTATACATCCAGATTTCACCACCAATGGTTAAAATGGTTAAATATTCTTCTTTATGGTATTGATCACCTAAATCATTAAGAATAACTTGTTTAATAAAAGGATCTGGGTCTGAAGAATTAGGATCGAAAAAGCCTAATGTTAAATGGTCACTGAAAATTGCAACGTTATTAAGTTGATAACATCTTTGGTTATGGAATCTATTAAAGGCAACAATTCTATTATCACCAGTAACTAGAATGAAAGTCTTGGATTTGAGTTCAGTAGTTTTGGTTTCTGCAGATGTATCCGAATCAGCCTTAGTACCACTATGCTTTCTTTTAACACCTCTATTTAATAAAATATTAACATCTTTCAGGACTGCATTCAATAAATGGGAATTAGTGATATAACCAGTAGTAATAATTGTATCATTAAGAATCTTTGGAATATCAAGATTGGTGTATGTTTCATTATAAGTATTAATGGCAAAGATTTTAACTTCACCTCTTGCTAAGAATAACATTAAAAATTCATCTTTTAATATACTATTGACAATTTCATCGTCTTTAATTTCATCAATAGAAAGTCTTAATTTAAAGGAGTTATTGTATAATCTAATCTTAGAAGTTGTAACTTGAAGGATGAACTTACCATTATTCATTTCATGCATAGAAATAGTTTGTTCATCATTTATGAAATCTTTAGAATTAAGTCTTGCAAAAGATTTTTCTAATTGGAAAATTTCTGATTTTGCATTAACATCATCTGAAGTTATAAGATACTTTTGATTTATAGTCCACATTCTATTAATTTGGGAAAAACTAAGTGATGATGATATATTAGGATGAATACTTGGAACTATAATATTCAATTTTCCTTGTTCATGAGTACCACCATTTGAAATTATTGATACTTCTTCAAAATTTGGATTTTTAAGTTTGGATTTATATTTTTCAGTATTATAATATCCTAATGTAAAACTAGAAATTGGTCCATTATTTATAAGTTCATCTTGTTGAGTATATTCAATTGAAGAATTTGAAATGACAAGTTTCTTCTCACCATTTACTTCATCTTCATCTTCATTATATAAATCTTCATCATCATCGATTTCTTCTTCTTTAACTTCTTCAGTTTGAATTTTTTCTTTTTCTTGATATTTCCATTGAATTAAAGGACTATTACCATTGGAACTACCCACAAATAATAAATTATTATCAAGAATAGCCATATCATTTACAAAGGCTACCTCTATATCTTGATAGAGACTTTTATCTATGGTGTCTATAATAAAACCTTTAATAGCTTTACCATCCACTTCAAAGTTAATATAATAAAATTGTCCTCTTTCTGTAATCATGAGTAATCTGTGATCATTTGGAATTTGAATGAATTGAGAATTTTCTAATTTTAAATCTAAATGGGATTGATCAAGGAAACTCTTGGAAGAATTGGTGATAGATGAAGTGAAAGCATTGACAGCTATTCTCCGGACAATCCCTCCATTATCTATATGAATCAATTCGTTACAACCTACCAATAAACATCCATTTAAAGGATTTTTCAAAGGAATTATTCTATCAACATCATACGGTAAGTTTTCCACTTTTAACACAGAAACGGCAGATTTGGAGATTAAATCCATGGTAAGAACCATAAATTGAATATTATCCTTAACTTTTGGTAAAGTACCTGCCCAGGTATAAGATTTCAGGGTTAATAAAGCCATTGTTGGTTCTCTAAAATTATGTAAAAATTGTAAATCAACAATATTACCAATAGAAGAATCTAAAGATTGGGCATCGATGAGAAAACTGGAGTCAAATAATTGATCTGAAATTTTTCTTTCAATTGCAGATTCAGGAGCATCCACATCCACATCATCATCATCATCTTCTTCATCTAAAGTTTCAAATGGTAAGAAAGTTAAAAGGTTCTTGAATCTTACACAAGTACATGAGAAATAAGTAGGTTCCAACAAAAGGGAAGTTCTTGAAAGTTTTTCATAAGTGGAATTTTGGATCATATTTTCATAATAATGGAGTGATACTGTAGATATAGTATTGTTGATATGGTCCCATTTGATAATGGAAAATTTGGCAAACTTGGTAGATACAATCAAGTAATCCAAGTCAGGGTTTTCCACAGTACGAATGACTTTTAAGTCTGTGATAAGTCCATGAAGTTTATATTGGTCCACAAGCTTAAGATGATGTTGAGGTTTATTTGGACTTGAATTGTTCAACGGTATCACTTCAAACACTTGAAGAAGCGTAGCTTTACCCACGATTAAATGCTTAACCGTAGAAGAAATAAAGTTGGCTCCCACACAATGGCTGATCCTAGTAGGATCTATGAACTCGTGATAAGCGTCCATTGTGATGATGTAGTAGTGTTGGGAAGCGAGGGCAGATACTACTTTTTAGTTGGTTACTAGTATATAGTATGAGAGTTGGAGGTTACTTTAGATGTTTTTGTCAAGTGCAGGTTAAGAGAGGTTTTTTGGCATGAGTGCGACCCAAAGTTCCATCTACTCTCCCCACTGTTAACAAGGGGCTGGAAACGTAGAGGATGCCGATAACCGGCTCCGTGATAGGTTTATCAACTTGGAAACATAGGGATGTTGATTTTTGAGTCTGTTTTGATACATCTATGGGGTGGGACGAGGGTAAACTCCTACAGAGACCGAGTTTTGGCCAACATGGTGACCAAAACCAGCGCACCCTCGTCATTCGGGTCAAAATTGGTTTTCAATGGCGGAAACCTTTGTGGTTGTGGATTTATAGAACATTAGTAAAAATTGTTGAATAAATCATTGATATCAATCATGATGATAGTTTGAGGTAATGCGAGTAGTTTTTGTATTGGAATATTCGGCATTAGATGCTTGTGGGGCAAGTTATTGGAAAATTTCATGTAGGGAGTCCTCATCTAGACAGGGCTATAAGGACCAATGAAGATAATGAGGCATTTTTTGAAAAAGTGAACTAGTTTGATAATGATAACCAAAGGTAAATGTCAATGGAAAAGAAGAAGAGATAGTTAATTAAACAGAAGAGGGAGAGGAGTTGGAAAAAAAGAATGTCATCCATATATAATCTTTGCTTTCTGGAATTCACATGTCCCCTTTTATATATATAATACACGCATTCGCAGTTAATCTGTAAGTAAATGTGGGGGTGTGTAGTCCCAAGATCGGATCCTGCCTGGGCAGTAAACAGTAATGGGTTAAGCTAGCCGAGAGTTAGAGCAAGGGGAAAAAAGGGGGGTTTGGGTTCTGGTGGGTATGTATAATTAAAACCAACACCTTCCATAGTTAGCTTAGTATTACAACGGTGAAACCTAGTATAACCTTATTGAAGGGTGCAAAAGTGAAAAATGAAAAAAAGTGGGCAGTGGGTTTTTTGTTTACTATATCAAATCTACTATTCTACAACGTGTGTTTCCTTCTATTCATCAATTAAATAACGTATTTATCATCACTAGTATACAGATCGACTCCTATAAAGTCGATATTTGGGGGGTTATTATATTTTTAAAAAAAAGTCCTTTTCTTGGGAAAAACAAAGAATAAGTCCCTTTCTTCTCTCTAACTTGTTTATATCATGAACAAGAAAGAGGCAGCCAAGGCAATGAGACCAGTCAATTTAGCAGTGTTGGCACTACCTTCATAGATAGGAACAGTGGCCGACGATTCGGCAACTGAAGTAGACTGTTGAACAAGAGTGGTGGCCTCGGATTGAGTTTGAATATTGTTAGTAATAACGTCAATGGTAGAAATTTCAGAAGTATGAGGAACTGGCTTAGATGGGGTAGTTTCTGGCTTTGGAGCAGGAGCAGGAGCAGAGCTTGGAGAAGGTGCTGGAGCTGGAACAGGGGATCTTGGAGCTTCACTAGTTTCTGGAACAGCAGGCTCGGTTGACAATTGGCAGTAAGTAGTATAGACAGTATTGTCTTGGGTAATAGTAGTAACACCAGTAGTATGTGGAACAGCAGTACACTTGTTGTCAGAACAAGAAGTGACGGTAACCACGGTAGTTTGCAAGTGAGTCTCAGTAGTTGGAGCAGCACTGGTGGTAACCCATGGAGTAGTCAAAGAAGAAGCCTTGGATGACATAATAATCTTAGAAGTAGAAACAGGAGCCTTAGTCTCACTAGTTAATGGACAGTAAGTAGTATAAGTAGTATATTGTTCAGTGACAGTGGTCAAACCAGTAGTTATGACCTCCTTAGTACACTTGTGATCAGAACAAGAAGTAATAGTGATAACAGTAGTAGCCAATTCAGTAGCAGTAGCATCTTCAGTGATGTAACCAGTAACAACAGCATCAGATTCAGCAGAAGTAGAAACAACCTTAACTTCAGTTGAAGAAGCTGCAGTAGGAGTTGGGTTAGAAGATGCAATAGTGGTGGTACCTGCGGCTCTAGTTAAAGCAGCAGTAGAAGAGTTGACAGCAGCAGTGGCTGCAGCATCAGCATCAGTAGTTATCACAGTTAAGATACCATCGATGGTAGTTGTGTAAGTAGTTTTACTGTTAACATCAGTAGTGACGTAACAAACACCGTCACTGCAAACAGTACGGGTAACATCTTCACTGTCGATGTCAGTAGCGGTATCATAAGCGTAAATAGTAGATCTTTGTCTCTTAGAAGAGGAAGATTGAACAGCAGCAGCTCTGGTAGAACCAGCTTCAATAGTATCATTAGCTGCAGCAGCGGCAGTAGTAGAAGCAACTGGAGCACTAGATACTGGAGGAGCAGAAACAGCACTGGAAGAATCAGCACTTGAAGCTTCAGAGCTAGATAAAGCACTTGATAATGGTGCACTAGAATCTGCAGCAACAGCAGAGGCACCACTAGAAGGTTCCACGGAACTGCTTACTGGAGCAGAACTAGATGGAACTTGTGCGGAGCCTGAGCTTGAAGGAACAGATGATGATGATGGAAGTGGAGTGGATGAAACATCTAACACTGGGTAGGTGGTGGCCAAACGAGAAAAGGTAGATACGTTAGCGTATCTGAAAGATGATGGCACGAGTTGAATCAGAGAAGCATCTGGAGAATCGGAAGATGCTGCGATAGCAGTACCTGCTAAAGCCACTAAAGATATAATTCCTTGCATTTTATGGATATGAGCGAGAATGATAAAGTATGGATCAAGTTTTCAGGTTTCAACCGGATATTCAAAACCATTTATAGGTGTGATTTGACATGAGTTATGAAAGGCGGGGGGAGCTGGTCTGCTACCGCGTTTGTGAAAACAAACAGCCCAGAGCTCGCGCCACCCGCTGGCGAAGACTTCGTTTAGGTAATGACCAGCTTACACGATAATAGATGCCATTATTTGCAGTCTTCGCCAACCTGGAACGGAGCTGGTGATGGTTTCCGCATTAGCTGCAAAATAGGAGTGCTGCTGGTCTCGAAGCCTAATTAGGAAGGTGCGGGTTGAGTTAAACTAGTGACATTTTTACATGTTAGGCATAAATTACAGGTTGAACCCTACCTATTTTACAGATTAAGCATCGAACTTTTATCTTTTTGATCTGAAGTTTCAAAACTATTCCTCCATTCCATATTGATCTATTACCAGTAACCAACCAGTGGACCCGGTGATGCGTTTGTTCTTATTGTTATGGTGCATGTTTTTCGAGGCGGTCATGCTACCAGGAGCCATGGCTGGATCATTGGACTCCCATCTAGCGTACTTATCGGACTCGTCAATTCAAGATACCTTACAACAAGCCGACTTTTCATTAATTTATTTTTATTCAGACACCTGTCAGTACTGCGAGGCTTTTAATCCTACATTCGACTATGTAAGTATCCTTTATAATAATGTCACCACTAAAAATAACCAACAACATAAGCTATTCCAAGTTTTGAAGTCCAATGGTAAGACCAACTCCAGACTATCAGGATTGTTCTCCATTAACTTATACCCCACGCTCAAACTATTAAATTATAAAACAATGGAAATTATTGATTACGATTACAAAAATAGAGACCTTCTAAGTATCATAGATTTTATCCTGGATCATGTACCTAATGCAGTAGCGAATTATAATAATTTTGAGTCTAGTCTAAAAAATCTCGGTAATGAAAACGCAGATAAGATCTTAGATCTTGAAGATACATTAATCGTATTTGCAGTTTCATACTTACGGGATTGGGTTGAATATCAACTTCCTAGTCATTTCTATCAAGTTTTGGCCACTGATAAGGAGTTTGGTGGAACCAAATTTGCTATTTGCGATGTTAATGATGTTGCATGCAATGATCTTCTTTCATTGTTTAAGATCAGTAATTTTCCTTCCTTAGTGTATATTGCGAAGAATAGAAGGTTCAAAACCTTGAGAACCCATTCACAAAATCATTTGATCAATGATAAACTTTCGGAGTCTGATATCAAGGGATTCCTCCGGAATCTAGACTCCGATGAAAGGGATGAAGAGACTGGGTCATGGTTTGATAATTTATCACAATTGTTTGAAACAATAGATGAGGCAAAAGAGTATGATGGTCATAAACAACAGAAACGGATGGGGTTCAATTTTAATCAAGGAAAAGGAGGACAAAAAGAAGAAGAACAAGAGGAAGACTATGAATTGTTACTTGAGTATATAGAGTTATAATAATAAGGCTAATGTTAATGACAATCCACAATGTCATAATAGTACTAGTTAACTGAGTCATAGTGTGTGCGACAAGCTTTTTTGGTGACCATTCTGAGGAGTTAAGATAGTCGGAGAGAACATAGCTCAATTGGAGTTTCAGGTAGTTTTGACATTCCCCAGATAATTTACTACGTAATATTATACACCCATAAAAGTGTCACAAGATGGTAACAATTTGTCATGTTAGTTTAGTCCAAATTAGGTTCCTTTAGTATGACAAATAAGGGTAGTGATATTTGGCTTGTACTATTACTAAGTCTATTTCACCCAACAAGCAGTGGGGCTATTGGGCCTATTGGGTCAATTGGAATACACAAGGCCAGGATAGGACTCTATCACCGTGAAACTGCTGATCTTTGACCCTCTGTTCCTTAAGTTTCCTAATTGAGTCAGTTGATCTTTCTCAAGTGTGAAAAAAGGGTAGCTACCGAGGCTCTATCATGCATATATATATACTATGTAAAAAAGTCGCATCCTACTCCACAAATCAGTTCAATCAATTAGGTTCTTCATAATGACAAGGGTAATTGTGCTTGGAGCAGGGGTTTCTGGCTTGACCACAGCATTGGAACTTAAGAAGGCAGACCCATTCCTTTCAATTACCGTATTGGGTCATCATATACCTGGTGATATCGATATAGATTACACTTCACCATTTGCTGGTGCCAATTGGCACTCCTTTGCATCAAATGATGAAGTTTCTCTTCAAAATTATGATAAACCTGGTTACACCCATTTTCTTCATTTAGCTGAAAATGACCCTACTTCTGGAGTGGTGATTCGCTATGACTATGGATATTACACTCAATTTGCAATTGATGAAGTAGATGGCAAGACTGATGATCTTCTTCCTTGGTTCAAAGACTTTGTAGAGGGATTTGAAATCTTAGACAAGAAGGATTTGCCCTCAGATATCGTGTTTGGATATAGATTCAAAGGAGTGGTGATTCTGGTGCCTACATATTTAAACTACTTGGTACATCAAAATATCATTTTAGGTAATCAAGTTAGAAGATCAAGAAAATTCGACTCATTAGATCAAGTCAAACAATTGGGAGCAGATTTAGTAATCAATTCTAGTGGACTTCTAGCCAAGAAATTGACTGATCTTAACGATGACCATGAAAATTACCCCGTAAGAGGCCAGACACTACTTGTTAGCAATTGTGCTGCAAATACCTTGAGTGTTACTGGCTTTGAGGGATATCCCGATGAGATGCTCTATATAATGCCTAGAAAGGAAGGTGGATCCATAATTGGTGGATGCTTTGTTGAAGGTGATTCTCAGGCTAAAGAGGACCCTGAGTTAACTAAGCGGATTTTGGATAGAGCTGCGAAATTTGCTCCTGAACTACTTGATACTACTTTTAAAGATAATAGTGGCGAGTTTGAAGTTATTAGAGTCAATGTTGGTTTAAGACCATTTAGAGATGGTGGTGTTAAGGTAGAAAAGGATTCTTCAAGACCTTGGCTTATTCATAATTATGGTGCTGGTGGAGGTGGATATCAAGGAAGTTATGGTTTGGCCAGGAAAGTAGTACAATTGACAGAAAGAGAAGCTTACGTCCATAATTACACCAACAATTACCCTGACCAATATTCAAAGCCTGATACCTTGTTTCAATCGTCTAATTATACTCCAAAGACTTACCCCAAACTTTGACACATCACGTGCACAAACACGTGATAAATGATCGATCGACGTGTTAAATCTCAGTGTTGACAAAAGTTTGATAATCACAACTACACATCCATTATGAACATCTTTAGCTTTACGGGAGATCTCTCCCATTTGGCCAGTATATTCATCCTTTTATATGCCATTGAAAAAAACCATTCGATTCAAGGTATATCCTTGAAAACTCAATCATTATATGTTTTGGTATACCTTACCAGATATTTGAACTTGTTCTATAAGTTCTTTTCACTTTATAATTCCGTCCTTAAAGTCTTTTTCATTGCTTCCTCTGCTTATACTGTTTTCTTGATGACCAGCAAGTATAAGAAGGACATTCAAGCCAGTGTTGATGGTTTTCCAACCAGATATTTGGTGGGAGGAAGTTTTGTTCTTGCTTTAATTTTCAATTATAAATATTCTATTCCAGATGTATTGTGGTCCTTTTCATTATGGTTAGAGGCCGTTGCTATTATTCCACAATTATACATTTTACAAAGAACAGGTTCTGCTGAAAATATCACCACTCATTATATTTTTGCTTTAGGAATTTACAGAGCATTATATATTCCAAATTGGATATGGAGATACTACTTCGATAATCACTTTGATTACATTTCAGTTCTTGCTGGACTTGTCCAAACTGCTGTTTATTCTGATTTCTTCTATATTTATTACACTAAGGTGATGAAGGGAAAGAAGTTTGAATTACCAGTTTAGTGAATAGATCATTTTTTTAATTTTTGGTACAAGGTTCATATTCTGAAGAGGTATCAATAAATCAAAACAAAATATACAATGAAAGAGTTAAAAATTCTTAAAAAAATAGAAATGAAACAAATCAAATCAAATCAAAAAAAAACAAACTTACAATGTAGCAGTAGTAGTACTAATTTTATTTCAGTAATAACGTGTATTATCAATCTCTGATTGATTATATTATGGCCTATTCAATCTCTCTTCAATGGGTAGTATTCTGTTCTAATTCCGTCCTTAGTAACAATTAAAATTTCTAAACCATCACCGACTTGGATATGTCTTTCAGTAGCAGAAGAGAAAGCATCTTTAACTAAATCCAAAGTTTCATCTAATGTTAAGTATCTTAATTCTTTCTTTTTCTTACCATCAGTACCTGGTTCATATTGATTTTTGAAATTGACTTGATTATCTAAGAAAGGCATGATTAAACTTGCAGCGGCACCACCTGCTCTACATTGTTCTCTTTCATAAGAACCCACTGGATCATATGAATATACAGCACCTTTACCTTCATCATCCAATCCGGCAATCAATGTACTGACATAATATGGGAAGAATCTTTTACCGTATAATAAATGTTGAATGTATCTAGCAGCACTTCTAATTGATAATTTCTTGCCTCCATGATCAAACTTATACCACTTTAATTGATTTCTGAAACGGTCTATGAGAGCAGCACCATCGGCAGCAAAACCATTGGCAGTCATCACTATATTGTCACCCACATCAAAGACCTTCTTTTCGTATCTGGAATTGATGGAGTATCCTACCACTTGTCTGGTATCACCAGCCAAAACGGCAAAGTCTTCACCGGCAATTCCTAACACGGTACCACCATTGTCGGAGTATGGATTAAATCTGTGTTCAATTGGAACCGAGTGGACCTCGGCTGAGTATTCTGATGCTACTGTAGCGTTCATTGTGGTGTTAATGATTAAGGTTGTAGATTTGGAGATTGATATTGCCACTGGTTGGTGAGTGTGGTAGGGGCACGACACGTTTTTTGCAGCGATTACAAGATTATGAATGATAGAAGGAATCTATGAAAGAGCAGGTTGGGGAGTGCGAGAGAAGGGTGGATTAGGAGGAGATTAATACAGGGAGCCAATTGACCAACATGTTATGTTTCTGTTTTTTGTTGGTGCAGTGATATTATTGGTCGATTCTTTTAATGTGGGGAAAACCGTTATTAATATGCAACAGAAGAAGCGTATAAGCCAATTGACCAGGAGGCAGAAAAGTATCACCAAGTGGTAGATAATGGCGAGCAGTGGTTGAGGTATTCCAATTGGTATAGTTTCATGGGTAAAGTTGGTGGTCAAATAAATGCGATTATTGGCTGCGAGAAAGCACCAAAAAAGGTGATAGGTAATTATCATCAATGAGAGATAATAGAGTAACGAACAAAGGCGTGAAGAGTCACAGGTACATTTATCTAGTGAGCATCACCACATTTCCCTTATTAGGACCATGAAAATTATCAATATGTCCAAAGTGCTACCAACACTATGAAGAGTGTCCAGTGTCCAGTGTCCAGTGGTTTAGAGGTGGTTACTTATGCTGATACATCTATCTTATATATTTCTACTATGGCATCAAAGTTTCACTTCTCCAGACTATTATAACCAGCTGAGCTGTTGTCTATTAGGTTCTATATACATGGTAACAATCTATAATTTCATCTTGATCCACCTCAATGGAACTCTATAAGCAGATGGAGCTACTGAACCCAATCACCCAACACTAGGTATTAACCAATGTCTTCCAGATTCCAGGGGTAGTAGCTTAGTCTATTATAGTGGACCAAGACTCTAATTACATGGTAAGCAAAGGGGTCACAAGACCATAGGATTTTTTCAATCTTTCATTGTGGAGAGAAGCACTGATAAGTGAAGAGTGAAAAGTGAAAAGCGTAGGTAGATTCAAAATTCAAAATTCAAAATTCGAACTACCATACCACTCACAATTTTCTATTAAATACTTCACTCATCTTATGACTCTAGGATGAACTTATGATCTTGGATTATGCTCACTTTTCAGTTTTTTCTGTGGATGAGGTGAGTTTAGTTCTTGGATTGTTGGATTCTGGTGATGTAAGCCTTGGAAATAACGTTCCATGATCTCATGTACTTTTCCAAACATTGGTTAACACAGTAATCTTCAGCACCAGTCAAAGAGGCAGATGGTTGGGCAACACATTTTTGAAAACAGTTTTCAGTGATCTTGTTAACTAATTCAGAAGCATTGGCAACAGCTAATTCTTGACTGATTTGGTCTTGGATTTCTTGCTTTAATTGTAGGTTTCTGGTGGTGGTGGCGCTACCAGTGGAACCGGTAGATAAAGATGAACCTCCGAACAATGCCATTTTATTTATTATTTATTTATGTATATGTATGATGTAGTAGGTCTTACAATTAGATCAATAAATTTCAGTTTCTCGAACATTTTTTTTCTGGGTCTCCGCTATCGCAGCACGTGACATTTGTGCCTCGGATAAGGTACTAAAAGATCCATCTTTCCATCTTAACAACTATTAACTCAACTACTTACCCAAAAAACGGTGTGGTTTTTTGAAGATGAGTGAACCTAACCCTAACCTAGCCAACCTGACCAATGATGGTGAAGACGCCCATCTTTTTGTTTTGGTCCATGGATTGTGGGGAAGTCCAAATCACATGAGAACTATTGAGCAATCAGTAATTGAGCTTTTACAGGATAAATCATCAGAAAAGATTGTTACATTAAAACCTTCAAGTTTTAGATTTTGGAAAACTTATGATGGTTTAAGATTAAATTCTCAAAAAGTTATTACTGAAATTTTTTATGAAATTGAAACTTTAAGATCTAATAATTTAAATGTTAAAAAAATCAGTCTTGTGGGGTATTCATTAGGTGGATTAGTTTCAAGATATATAATTGGATTATTAAATGAATTAAAATTCTTTGATTATGTTGAACCAATTTTTTTCACTACTTTTGCAACTCCTCATGTTGGTATTGAATTTTTTAATAAAAATGTCTTTGATCGTACTGCAAATAATTTAGGTCTGTATTTATTTGGTCAATCAGGTCAAGAATTATTTATTAGTGATACCCAAAAAGCATTAAGAGAAATGGCTGATCCTGAAAAGATTTTTTATCAAGGTTTAATTAAATTTCAAAAACATTTATTATTGGCCAATATTAAAAATGATAGATCTGTTGCCTTTTTCACCTCCTATATTACTGATTATTCTCCATTTGATGATTGGAAATTGGTTGAAGTTAAATATTTAAGTGATTTACCATCTGCCAGAATCGGTAAACAAAATGTTAAACCAAAATTTGTTGATTTAACTAAATCTGATTTATTATCAGAACAAGAAGCTGCTACATTTGCAGGTAATATTCAAGAAGAAACTTCATTTATTAGAAGTAATAAAATTCTTAAAGTATTGGTAGTTATTGCCATTGCCATGTTTTTCTTACCATTGTGGATTCCTACTATTTTGAGTACCAGTGTGGTTGTTTCCATTTATAGTCTTTTCAAGATTAGAATTGTTTCTACTCCAAAGATTGAAGCTCATTGGACCAGAGTTAAGGATTCTGTTTATGGCGAATTACCAGTCGATCCAGAAGATGCCAAAGAAGGTCAAGAAAGAAGAGATCAAAGAATTCATTTGGCAAGACATGAATCTTTCAAAGGTGATACTTCTCAACTCACAGAAAATGCGATGGAAAATTTCATGTATGCTGAAGAAAGACTTCATGGTAGAGGAGCTGCTGCTGAAAATGTTGAAGATATCATTGAAGAAGGAGCAGATGACGTTCAAGGAGAAGATGAAGATGAAGAAGATGAAAACACTTCTATGTTGGGAAATAATAAAAGTATTGATATTGATCTTGTCAAGAATGATGAACAAGCAAAAGTACATCTTGAACAATTGAAAAATAAGGATATTACCAAATACCCATTGTTCAAAGCTAAGAATAAATTGGAAATTGGTGAAGATAAGAGATACATTATTGATAATCTTAATCAAATCGATTGGATTAAGATTCCAGTTTATTTGGATTGTTGGAATGCTCACGATGCTATTGTCAGTCGTCGTGGTCCAAGATCTAATGCCATTGGTACTTCAATTATCAGTTTATGGTGTTCCTTTTTAAGAAACCACTTGTCTGAAACTGGAAAAGATGGTGTTGAAGTTGAAAATTAAATATAGAATTGAAAAAGAAAAAAAAGGTTTAGCACCTGGATATGATAATTGTGATTGTGATTGTTGATGTGTTGAAGTTTTAGACAGCTCTTTTGTTTTCTTTTCTGAGCTTTATTAGAAGTAGCTTGCTACTTGGGTACAACTGCCTGTATTTATTTATTGAGTCTACTGGTAGACCCTGTGATGGTTACCTACTGGTAATTTATTTATTTGTCTACTGTGATTTATCTACACCGAATTGTGGGAGAGTTTAAAAATTTGTTTATTGGCTCCATTGGTTCGGTCGGTTAGTAGGTGTAACTGATTTATTTATTAACAAATCAATTAGTAATCATATGGTGTAGTTTTATTGATTAGTCCCGTCAAATATTCTTGCGTTGCGGCTATTGAGGGAGGCTCAGTTCCTCGGTCCGAACTGAAAATGGCGACTTCTAGACCCTTAGAATAGTTGCGAAAAATGTAACCAGAAAGTAAAAGCAGGCAGAGGAAGGGGAATTTATGGTAGAGAAGAAGTTGGATCAAGCCGTGTGACTCGGATAAGCCAGAAGAGTCAATCAGAAGCACTATCATACAATTTATCTTCTCCAAATCTAGGCAACTTACAGTGATAGTAGTGACCTTTAGGTAGCACTGCGACAGGGTACTCTAGCTATCAGTACCACAGTTTAACCACGGATTAGACACGTAAATGCACAGGTCAAAAGTCCTTAATGAAACTTTTCACTTTCCACAACTCCCACATTAATATCCCTACCCGTCATCTCCCCAAGCTCTCTCCACACTGCGAGATCTAATATACCTTAAAGACAATAGATGTCACACTAAACAGCCCGTAAGTCGGCCACTATAAACCATCCGCAAAAGGAACCACTAAATCAAACAAGTTTCTGAAATATAACGGTTTTGCCATCTCCATTTCCAAATATCCACTTTTCTACTCAATTCTCCATCTACCTTTCTTTTTCGTCTGTTTGTCTTGTCTTTTTTTGCAGTTGTTTCTGTTCCGTATTTCAGGTTCTGTATGTATGACCGCGATTGATTTCGGGTCTCATTGGGTCTCATCGGGTCACCGCAATCATATCAATAAATACAACCAAAACTCTCACCTCACCCTCAACCCGATAGCCATCCATGTTTAGACTTAGACCGGTGGCCATCAGAGGCTTCAAGCAAGGCATTGGTGGTACTACCAGATCCATTAGGTTCCATACCACGGTCCGAAACTTCTCAACTTCTTCTCCTTCTAAATGGTTAGGTATAGGTATAATAGGAACAGGGGTGATTACAGGTTCAGTGATTTATTCCCGAACCATTTGGAATGATGTTCATCCAATGGATACATCTGTTCATGAATTAGAACCAATTGAAGAATCAGAAACTTATGAAAATGGTCTTTATCTTGCCTCCCAAAAGGAAGAACTTGATCAATTCAATGATTATAGACATGAAAGAACCACCAAAGGGTTTATTCTTTTTAGAATCTTATTTTATTTGAAATTCAAAATCGATGATTATATTGTCAGTCCATTGGTAACATTCTCAAGATTTTTAGAATTATCTGCTATTTTCACTCCATTACTTTTAGCAGCTCCAATGTGTTGGTTTGGTAGAAGAAATCGGAAATCCGGTGAAACCGTTCGTTCTGGTGCAATTCTTTGGTATAGATACTTAAGATGGACTCTTGAAATTGCAGGTGCTTCTTTTATTAAATTAGGTCAATGGGCTGCTTCAAGAACTGATATTTTCCCTAAGGAAATGTGTGATGAATTAGGAAGACTTCATTCTAATGCTAAAGCTCACTCTTTACATGCCACCAAAAAGATTATAAGTGAAAGTTTTGGTGATTTACCATTTGATGAAATCTTTGATGAATTCCAAGAAAAACCTTTAGGTGTTGGTGCAATTGCCCAAGTTTATATTGGTAAATTGTCTAACGCTGCCATTGAAAAGGTTAAAGTCTTAGAAGAAAATGATGAGAAACGTAAAAGTGATAGCCAAAAGACTCGTCAATTCTTGGATAATATATTAATCACTGAACATGGTGATACCATCACTAATAATCAATATGTTGCCATTAAGGTCTTACATCCTCATGTTGAAGTTAAAATTAATAGAGATTTAAGAATCATGAGCTTCTTTGCCAATGTCATTGATAATATTCCTACCATGGAATGGTTATCATTACCTGATGAAGTGGAACAATTCACCATTTTGATGAGACTTCAATTAGATTTAAGAATTGAAGGTTTAAATTATGCTAGATTTAGAGAAAATTTCAAGAGCAGACTCGATATTAGTTTCCCTAAACCTTACTTGAATTTCACCACAAGATATGTTTTGGTTGAAGAATGTATCCATGGAATTCCAATGGAAAAGTTATTGTCTTTAACAGATAACTTCGGTAAGAACTTATCTAAGGAAGTTAGTGATAAAGGTTTAGATGCATTTTTGAAGATGTTAATTCTTGATAATTTCGTTCATGCCGATTTACATCCTGGTAATATGATGGTAAGATTCTATAAAAATGAATTATTCCCTCATGAAAAGGAATACAAAATTGTCAAATCAAGTAATGAACAAGAAACCAATAAAATAACCAATGAATTATTAAGTTTGGGTGATGATAACCAGGCCTGGTGCCGTAGATTAGAATCATTATATGAAGAAGGATATCATGCAGAAATTTGTTTCCTTGATGTTGGGCTTGTGACTGAATTAAATCATAAAGATCGGGTTAATTTCATTGATTTATTTAAAGCATTATCTGAATTCGATGGTTACAAAGCAGGTGAATTGATGGTTGAAAGATCAAGAACTCCAGAAACAGTCATTAATAAAGAAATCTTTGCTTTGAAAGTAGAAAGATTGGTGGATAGAATGAAAGAAAGAACATTTACATTAGGAAATATTAGTATTGGGGATTTATTAGATCAAGTTTTAGGAATGGTCAGAGGTCATCATGTTAGAATGGAAGGAGATTTCATTACTGTTATTGTTGCAATTTTATTATTGGAAGGAATTGGTAGAAGATTAGATCCAAATCTTGATTTATTTGCAAGGTTCGTATATGCTTGTTTATTTGGATTTCCAACTGAAAATGAGCTATTCATAATTTAACCCTTATCAGTTTAAATTATTGGTTAGGGATAGATTGTTGTAAGACCAGTCCATAATAATAGAATAGGATAGAATTATAGAAAATGGATATTGGACTATGGTCTACAATCATAGTGTTGCAATAAAAAAAAAAAAAACCTAAGCGATTGATATTGCAATACAAGCTCATCAATTTAATATTAATTTACTAACTTTTTTAGTTCTTTGCCTGTATTAAGAAAATTGGGAGCTCTGAAAGAAGGTAGAGATATACTTCGGAACGAAAATTCTTTGAGTATGATCAAGGTTTGGTTAGTTCTTGAAGTAAGACAGTTTATTAGTGCCTCGATTCAAGATGTAAGTACAATTATTTGCAGAGATTATTGAAAGTCTTACAAAGACTTATTTTTTTAATATTTAAAGATCATTACTAACTTATTATAGATTAATGCTTTGGTTAAAGCAGATATGTTGAGTCCTAACATTTAATAAAATTGTTCATAAACTAAATGATCAATTTTGAATTGAAAAATTTCCCATAGATAGATACATCACGATACCAAGACGACGTTTATGCCAAGCTACACTGATTACCGTAAATAGAAATATAGTGACCGCTTCTTATGAAAAAAAACAAAAAGAAGAAAAAAAAAAGAGAAAGAGTAGCTAACAAAGTGCCTTATGTAGAAATTGTTCGTCACAAGATGCAAATCCAGATACATCTGACAATTCCAGATATAATTTATAATTACAGATATAACAGATACAGTACCAAAAATATCAAATCAAAGATTGACGAAGAGATTTTCGCGGAAATCCCATCTGAGAATAGATATTTGCTCATCGAATACCTGTCAGCATGTGCATTTATCCATAGTCTTTTCACAATATTCACTTGCTTTTTGACAGTTCAATAGCAATTAATGACATTTAGATCAATAGACTAAATGCCGGGTAACAAATCGCTAATAATCTATTAACTATAAAAAAAAAGATTTGTACTCTTAAAAATACTAATATATGATTAAAATGTAATCGGAGTGAAAGTTACCACCCGCGCGGGCCGATTTAAAAAGTTTCTACGCCGGTGATGATGCGCCGCCCCACACTAAAATCCACGCCGTCTCTCGGGGCCATCACTAATTTAAAGTTTGTGCTCCTATATGCACACCGACAAATTTACCACCATACGATGCGAATTTCCAGATAAGGGATACTTTTAACTACGACTATATAGCCACCGAGGTGAATTTCCTAAAAACTCCATAGTATACAAGCTATCAATATGGGCACCATAAAGAACGGGCTTGATCCGGTTCTTTCTCCGCCCGAGCCTCCGGTGTTGGAAGTACAAGTCAGCCGAGACGGGTCGTCAACATCAACCGTCAATGAGAATGACTTACAACAGCAACTATTAGCATCAGAATCAGAACCATCATCATCAACATCATCAGCTCCTTTACCACCAAAGGTTCCCGTGCTTCCTGAAAGTGACCAAGAATCCGAGTTTCTTCGTAATAATCAACAAGGTTGGCAACATGGTGTTGAAACACCATACTCAGCCTTCAAATATTATAAAGTCGACAACATTAGTACCAAGAAAAGATTTAATAAAGAAAGTAGTAAAGGTGTTTATGCTCCAAAATTGGTCATAAGTCCTGTGGATCATTCTGCATTAGATGGCTTTCCAAAGAAGTCGGATGATGGAGCTCCTCCATTAACCCCTGATCGTGAAATTGATGAAAACGTTGGTAGATTAGATACTAATGGAAGTATATTTGCAGGACAGTTTTCTATTCCAAGAGTTTCATTAAATGTCCCTACTTTCAATACTGGAACAGAACATGATATTTCTGATTTCGAAGTGATTCCAAAGATGTGTTATCAAAACCATTTTGATTTAGATAATATGACTTTCTCTTTTGGTGGTTTATACGTTACCAAAAATTCAACTTTTGAACATTTAGGTTTACCACCATCAGTCAGTTTAGATAAGATTTCTATTCACCTTCCTGTTGATTTACCTCCATTTGTAAGTCGGGAAATTTTAACTAATCCATTCATGTGTCAAAATAGAAGCTTCTATATGTTTAATCCTCAAAGAGGTTCTTTAACTTATTTAGATACTTTGACATCTGAAGATTCTCCTGGTCATCTTAATTCTTTATCAAGTACCCAAATTTCTGATAGACACATATTTTTTTATGGTGGGTTCCTGATAGAGGATGAATCTATTACATATAATGAAAAATTGGATCGTTGGATTCTTAAAAAGAAATTTGTCACAAACAACTATGGTTATATTTTGGATAGTATGACTTTCAAATTCGTTAAAGTTACTTTAAGATCAAAAGATGGTAATATTGCTGATGAAGCAAAACTTGGTTCAGGTATGGTTTCAAATATATATCAAGAAACTGATTCCAACCTGTATCTTCCTGCAAGAGTTCCTCTGCCATTAATCTTCACTGAAACAAATTCTTCAACAAAATCAGGTCCAAGTAGTCCATATATGAAACCACATCAATCACCAAAGTATTCTCATAATGATAATTTTAAATTACCAGATTCGAATACCAATCTAGCATCAATTTCTTCAGTTACTACAAATCATGTTAAAAGATCAGAAAGTGAACCTGCATCAGCTGTTTCTAGTATTAGTTCATTCATGAATGCTAAAACAAAATCATCTGTATTTAACCAAAAGACAGCCCCAAGCTCTAGCCATACTTCTGTTGCTTCACATGGTCCTGCTCCAACAAATGCTAATCATCGTTCACATACTGATCCATCACCTATTAAAGGTTATAATGTGGGGGCTAGTTTAAAGACCATTTCAACAAACAGTTCTGTTAATAGCACTGATATTTCAAGTTTTGGATACTCTGAAGGTTCAGCAAGTTTAAATACTTCTCCAGTCAGTGGAAAAACTCAATCTAAAATGAGTAGCGTTTTATCCAAGTCATCCAGAATTTTCCACAGAAACCATCACCAAAGACAATTAAGTAATGGTAATGTGAAATCTCCACAAGCACAACCTCATTCTTTGAAGAATACTTATTCAAAGCAAGTCAAACAAAATAGATCAAATTCTCAGCATAGTTCAAACGAAAGCAGACCAGTCTCACCAATTCAATTGTTACAAAAACCAAAACAAGATAATCATTTGAAAACTGAAATCAAACATGAATCAATTTTACAAACCAATGCCACACCACCTGAATCAAGATCATCCACTCCAGTGTCTTTTGAAAAAGTCTTACCATATAAACCAAGTGGGGAAAGTCATCATATTAAAAGAGAACCAAAGATTCATGAAACTGAATCAAGAGAAAGTAGATCAAACTCAGACAGTAACCAAACAAGAAAACACATTTTGTTCCATGAATCTATTCTTAAGACAGGTATCACTGGAGTTACAATTTTCATTTTTGGTGGTTTTAAAGGTATTGAAGACGAAAATGGATATATGAAATTTTATGCATCCAATGATTTATTAAAGATTGACTTAGCATTTAAAGATGATCATCATCTGTTCAGTTTCCATAATGAAGGATTAATATTCAACATTACTCAACAATGTCAAGATATTGCTGAGGATTCAACCCCATGGCCATCACCAAGAGGTTTCTTTGCATTCGCTTTGGTTGATCACAATGAAAAGCATGAACACTGCAATAATGATATTTTTACTGATTCTGATTTTGAGTCTGTTATATCAAGAAGAGCAGCATCACCAATGAGTAATTCATCAAGTGCATCATTCCAAACCCTTTCAAGTGATCAAGAGAAGCTTCCAATTCAAGGTCCAGATACTTTCTTCAAGGGAAAAGCACTTTTAGTTCAAGGTGGTACTAATGAAAAAGGAGACACATTTAGTGATTTATACTTATTCATCTTTGACACAGGACAATGGCAAACATTGAATACTTTCTGTTATGATTACTTTGAGTATCCAAGAAGACCATATGAAGATGATGATTCTGCCAGATTCCGTAAAGAAGCGGAAGTTGAAGATGCAAAACTTATAGAGGCAGAATTAAGAGCATGTCATCATACAGCATTATATTATCGAAAAGAAGGAAGAGATTATGTTTTCTTTATGGGAGGATTCAGAAACGATTTATTAAGACATTTTGATAAAGTTCCTTATGAAAGTGATAAATTTGACGTTAATAGAATTTCAAGATTTGGATTTGTTTCCGATAACTCAAATACTTCAAGAATTCCAGTATTAAATCTTCAAACTCAAACATGGAGATTTTTGAAATATTACCATGCTGTTAGTCATATTCTTACTGATGAATATATTGATAGAGTTAACCATAGTTCTTTATGGCTTAATGCAAGAGTTGCCAACTATGGTGGATCTATTTCATTAAATGGAAAAGTCATTACTATTTGTCATGGTATGATGATTCCATGTCCTGAAAAGTATAAGGATTATGAAAAGATGAAGAGGGAAGTTCCAATGAATTTAATGTTATGGGGTGGTCATGTACACTTGACGTTCCCAGATCTATAGTTGCTTAATGATTGACGAACACGAATTAATTAAAGTATAAATATTCAGTTGTAAGCTTGTATTGTAATATTAAAGTGAAGCCGAAACTCTAAAACTAATGACGTTAGAATCTGTTTATTAAGCGATAGAACTCGAACCACAACCAGAACTAGAACTAGGAATAGAAATACCAACGGAATAAGATGACTAAAACTGTACTATATAGAAAAGTTTACTTTTAAAGTTTATTACTAAATCTGTAAATATAACTTTGTAAATGACTTGATATTAATACTTTAAGGTTATTATGCTAGAGTATTGAATACATTTAATGGGTTTACTAATGTCTTAATAATTTTTCTTTTACAGTAATAAAATTATCAACTTTTGATCTCAAAATTGCTGGTTACTCTATAAACTATGATCATTGGTTATACCATCTATTCCCCGTTATACTGGTTAGTTCCACTAAGATATCACTGGTCAGCACTATAATGGGTCAAACAGGGGTGCTAAAAAATTAGGAAAAAAAAGATAGATAAAAGAAATAATGAGCTTTAACTAACTTGAAATACCCGTATTGAACGAAAAATCTCTATCCTCCTTTTGTCACTCTCGCCTACGCTAACTATGCCCAGTCTCCATATCCTACCAACTGTCATGTCTCTTTTGGTGATCATACACGACATTATTACATAATCGCACCCATATGAAAAATTTGATGTTCAAGCAACTTTGGCCACCAACTATCACTATACATAATGTTCGGTTTAGGTGGAGGAGCTCCTCAAGTCTCATCTCAACAAAAGTTGTCTGCCGCTGAGGCAGAATTAGACATGGTTACTGGAATGTTCAACCAATTGGTTTCCCAATGTCACACCAAATGTATTAACAAGTCTTACAATGAATCTGACGTCACCAAGCAAGAAGCTCTCTGTTTAGATAGATGTGTTTCCAAGTACTTTGAAACCAACGTCCAAGTTGGTGAAAACATGCAAAAGCTTGGTCAATCTGGTGCTTTCATGGGTAGATAAATCAATCAATCTTGATAAGCGAACGATTACATTTGTTAAAACTGTTAAGCTAGTTACTTTCGTTCAAAAGTACGGATTCAAAGATTCCAAATCAAAATCCATTTTTTTGAGTCGTTAGTGACTATTGGCCCAAAAAACAACTACCAAAGTTGTGAGTCTGGTACTCCAGAGTAACAGTGGGTTAGTTGCAGAATTATTTTGCTCTGTATATAAAAAAAAATAAAGATATGATTATTCGGTAAAACAATCAAGAAAGGGATGAAGTCGTAGCCAAGTAGTAGATGAATTTAGAGTTGTAATGTTCTTTTTTTGTAAGTTTAAAGTGGAAGTTGTCAAGTACGTATATATGCTGCGTTTGACACATTTATTGATCTATCAAGGAATAGATCGTTGAAAGTTGAGCCAACTTAAAGCCAAATCATAAATATATATAATAAGTGTATATTCACATATATAACCAGATATAATTTGTCCATTTACTTGTTTGCTACTGATTTATTTCCAAATGAAGATGTATTATTAACTATATTTACAATGAAGAGAAAGATGCTGAACAAATGAAATGTCTATAGAAGTAACAAGGTTTAATATGAAGGGTAATTATTTTTTTAACAATGAAGGACCAGCTTATAATCCTAAAGATCTTATAAGTCTCATTTTCACACCTTCCCAAGTATTAACTTTTGGTCTGACATCCAAGAAGAAACTAGCACCTTCACCACTTCCACTATAGAAATCAATGACGTATTCAACTTCGGTACCACAACGATTAATGATCCAATCGTGTCTATCGAAAGGTTTCTGGTATCCCAAAAAGGTAGAATTAAACCATGCTCTTGGAGTAAGCTTTTTCAGGTCTCCTTTAAAACTGGTAAGAGTAATTCGACCACATGTCTTATTAGCTTCTTCAATATTGGATCTTTCCCAATTAAGAATATGATTCCAGGCTCTTTCGTTAACGGCATTATGAATAGGAACAACAGTCTTCATATCATCAGCTTTTGGATCCCAACTCTTTCTTTGCATGGCTTCATAAAATTGTTTTTGAGATGGATAAATCCAGTTATTATCTGATGAAGTTCTTGGAATAGAACTGATTTCTCTTTCAGTAGGTAAATCTATACTGGAAGATGGAGCAGTTTCTGGAGCATCTGAACTACATCCTGGTGTAGCCTTTACTTCAATAGCCTCGGGCACATTGGTAGTACTGATTGAAACTTTACTGAGCCATTCTGATCTTGCACTATGATCAACAGGACATGCAGGTTGAGAAGGAGCAGGAGTTTTTGGGGCAGATTCGGCAGGTGGGGTATTTTTGGTGTTATCTACCCAAGCCTGACGTGTAGAATGGTCCACAGGGCATTTTGGTTGTTCTTCACTCATGATGACTTGCTTATTAAACTAGATCTAATAGGATGAGAATTTGCATAGGTGATCACGGGTATCTCCACGTGACCAAACTTTTCAAAAATGCTTTGTTTTGCTAATTCTCAAAAGTTTGATGTCACGCGACACTAAACGTGACTAGATCAGATCAGATCAGATTGGTATAGAACTATTTACTCCACCACTTGACTACAGGTAATACTGAAAGAAAATAAATTCCCAATATTTCGATGGGTTATAAATAACATGAATTACAAGATGATGCTATTGCTGTATGTCTATTGACAGAGAGAGCTCATAATAAACATAGATCAAACCCTTAAATTATTGGTTACGTGAGTGTGTAAGTAAGTTCATTTCCCTGTGCTCCCAAAACATGATTTAATTGTTTGATTATCTTTAATATTTTGAATAAAGTGATCTCACTATGGAAGTGCATATTCACAAACTGGAATTAATAGTTTGATATTTGCTTTTTGAAAAATTTTGAATTTTTTTTCTTATTGAAAAGTGGGTTTGATTTGATTTGATTTGATTTTTTGTGTGTGGAGGAAGAGGAGGAGGTTGATAATGTTGGTATTGATAAGTAGAATTAGTAGATCTTCTTCTTTTCATCAATGGATAATTCACCAGCACCAGCATTGACAATAATCAATAAACCACCAACAATAGATAAAGTTTGGAAGAATTCGTATTTCAAGAAATCACGGTTGGAGTCAGAAGCTCCATATTGCCAGAAAGTGTTGACAAAGACATTGTAAGTAAATAATAATACAGTCAAAATGAAAGCAGCAAATTTAGTCTTGTAACCGACAACAATAGCACCACAAGAAATGAAACCAACTAAGATAACGAAAAGACGAGAGAAAGACCAATCAGCAGAGAAAACGAATCCTAAGAATAAGAAAATCAATAATAATCTTCCTGCTAATAAAAAGTATTTCTTGTTATCTTGATTATCTAACATTGGTAAACCAGGCATATTTAAAGATCTCTTGTCTCTAACAAGAGTATCAGAGAAAGCCAAAACCAAACCACCAATAACTGATAAATTTCTTAAAATGAATTGACCTTCAAAGATCAAACCATAAGCTAAACCTTGGAAAAATACCACAGCCACTAAAGCAGATGTAGCAATAAGTGGTTGTTTACGTAAAACCAAAAGAGTTGAAGCAGTTAACATGGTAACAACATTTAAGAACAAAAATAATACAGTTAACCATCTCCAGATATGTCTGTAATTATGTAAATAATACACTTGTTCAGACCATTGAGTAAAGATTCTCAAGGAATCTTCATAAAAGGTGGCCACAATAAAGGCTCTACCAATAGCAGGCACATAAGGCTTGATTGGCTTACTGTATTCATCAATAAGATCTTCCACCTTTTTTGAAACTTCTTCAAATTGGTCTAATGGTGATTTGGAAGAAGACACTGGACCGAGATTGGTTGGTGGTGGAACTCCATTGGCGGCGCCAAAGCGGTTATTAAACTGATTGGGTCCACGGTATGACATTGCAATGAATGAAGGGTAATATGCACGGAATGAATGGGATGTGTAGAACGCTTGGGGCCCCGGATTCGACAATTTTGACACGCAAGTGTTTGGGTTGGTCGTGTCGTGGGAAGGCGGGGTCACGTGGATTCAAGCGCACATGATTTAGCAATATGTTAAAGCTAGTAACAAAAAAAAATTCATCTATTGAGTAGTACAACGCGTAAAACTTGACTGTACCGAGATACAAGGTACGAGAAAGAACCTTCATTGCAAATGCAACCGAACAAAAAAGTGCACTGGCGGACACAAACGGACATCAACAAGCAGCAGATTGCGGTATAGAAGTGGATCTAGAATTAGTGTGGGAACCTAGATCAAACCCAATTGTAGAAGATCACTTAAGATCTATTTATCTTAGTTATTTAGGCCACTAGGCAATTAGTTAGCGGAGTAGTGGTAGGTGTACCCATTTTATGGTCTCTGAGATTATAGTTTTTTCTGTGTGAAATTTGAGTATGGGAAATAAGTAGGAATTGCCGATTCAAGTAGTGGGCAAAAAGGTTAATCTAGATTTTCAAACTGGCTTGGTAATAATGATGATATAAAACTCAAATACGAGCTGATTCTAGGTGTTTTACTCATATCAGAATATTAGGATATTAGGATATTATTTGTGGGAGGTGGACTCTTTCTTTTATTATTAAAAATATGTCTGAAACTGAGGTCAAAGCCAAAGCTAATAATTAGTAATTGACTGCAAAATCACAAGAACATGCAAAAATACAAAATGCAAAAGAGGTGATGATTATTGGAAAAGCAATCAAGTAATTGAATTGACTATGAATTCCAGCTATAATTTCAATGACTCGAAGAAGTCGATGATGATGATGGAGGCTTTTAGGTTTCTAGCACTATTTAATAAGGTTTTTATAGTTTAGAAGTTCTTCTGCATAATCCGTGACTTCTGGAAAAAAAAGAGTGAGTGCAACCCCCGCAAAATTCCTACTGAGCCACTGAATGAAACTGGGGCTAATTTGAAAAAAAGAGATGTAACTTAGGGAATTAATAAAAAATACATAACCCCTAAACCAACCCAGTTTAACAAACCTTCGATCATCCCCACAAAGATGGGTTAGATAACCGCGATAACGATAACACGGAATTCAGGGGGTGTATTTGAAGTCGGTGAAGCGGAATTAATTTCCATACAATCGGATTTTCGTACCTTTATTGTTCGTATGGAGTAAGGATTTAATGTCGCATTTTTCCTCGTAAACTATCAAATTTGGAGATTTTTGGTTGCACCCCCTCATACCAGCTTCGTTTATAACAATACATACCGTACCGATTAGTATAGTGGTTTTTGTTGTATAATTTTTTCTTTTTTGGATGACCATGAATATCCAATTCTTCTAATTTATCCAGTTATCCGCTTATGTTACCAAAAATTACCTTCTCGCTTATTGGTTCCTTTTTTTAATAGGAAATAGAGAAATGATGACTTAGAAAGCAAAAAAAAAAAGCATATTATAAATAAGTCTTATTTTTATTAAACAAAAAATGATGTATATTACTTAGATAACCTGTAAATTGTAAACGTTAAAAGTTAAAACTAAAAAAAAAGTTACTAGTTATTACTTTTTAGTCCTCCACTAAAATCTGATACTAATATTTTTTTTTTTTTTAGTTCTCTTGTCTCTCATAAACTGTAAACTAAAAAAGCTCCTATACTTACGTCAGTTCTTTAGCGTGTAGTGTACTACCCACGCACCCACGTGACCCGACAAGAAAGGCCGTATGAAATTCTTCAAGGATCGAATTACCGTCAATCTACACCCACACTTCAATGAGTTTCTTGAGACGTGACAAATCGAAAACAAACTTGAAACCTTCGTTTGGGTTCACTGCTGGCCAGTTTTCCTCCCTGAAAAGCGAAAACTCCAGCAGAAACGGCCAATTCGCCAATGATTCCAATTCGAATGTTTCAACCGCCAGCTCCAACAAACAATCAGGGATTTCTGGAGGTCAAATTTCTCCTGGTGGTCAAAATATGTCTTCACGTCCAGTTGTGCTGAAAAAGGCATCTTCCAATACCATTTCTCCTGTCCCTTCATCTTCTTCTTCGATGCATTCAGGTCATCAATCACTGAATAGACACGATTCAAATGCCTTATTTTCTTACAATTATGATAGTGAACAAGTTTCATCAGTTCATGAAAGTCCTCAACAATCTAAGGATTCAGAATCTCATATTCATAATCATCATAATTTTCCTCCTGATAATTATAGTCCTAGATCTTCGGTTGTATCATTTCCTGTTCATAATGAAACTAATGATGATAGACATGGTTATGACCAATCTCATGACCATCCTACCAATTTAAAGGATAATTATCGTGGATTCCATGCCAATCAAACTCCAGGTGGTTCAACAAATGTCCCACCTTTGAATCATCCTATTAAACCAAGATTTAAAAAGAAAAGTGGTTCTTTACTTGGTAAATTGATTTATTCAAATAGAAAGGATTCTGAACCAAGAGATGATTCTCATAATGATGCATATAACGCCAGTGGAAACTCCGGTGACCCTAGAAGTAGACAAAACTCATTAACAAATTCCAATAGAAATTCTTCCATAGGGTCTGCCAATACTATTCAAAGAAAAAGTGCTAGTTCTAATTCATCAACTTCTTCAAAACATAAATTTAGAATTCCTTCCATATCATTAGATCATCACCATCATCATCATAGTATCAGCAGCAGCAACAACAACAACAATAGTAACAACAATAATAATAACGTTACCAATAGTAATAATAACCATCATAATAACTCCATTTCATCTGTTGCTTCACAACCTCCTTTCATGCCAGGAATTACCACTCCTCCATTGACTGCTGACCCAAGTGCTAATAGTTCTCCACTTACTGTGAAGTCAGATACTGTTAAGCCTCCATTGGCTCAAGCTGGTAGTGCATTCAACCTTGATATGAATTTAGATGAAATGAAAGGTATTGTGAAATCCCCACAAACCAATTCAACTGCTTCTAATGATCCATTATTAAGTAAACCTCGTGTTCCTTTAAGAAAATCATTTTCTACCATGGCCCTTGATGCTTCAAATGATGATAAAGGTGCTGCTGGAAGTTGGAAGGCTCCAGATAGTTGGGATGTTAAAATCGATGATCCTGAAAATAAAGATTTTGAAATGTATGATTCTGATGATAGTGAAGAAAAGGAACGTTCCAATGATAACCAAAAGCATTACGAAGTGGATTCTTCCTCTTCTTCTAGCATAACCCTGGCTTCTTCAATTGAAGGTAGATCTAAAAGAAAGCATAAGCATGAGGAAGAACCCTCCAATCCAAAGTTACCTGTTCTTTATGGTACTCGTCATGCATCTCACCTGTCTGCAAGTGAATCTAAGAACTTGACCAGAGGTCCAAATCATACTGTCAGAGTGTTTAAAGAAGACAATACTTTTACTACTATCTTATGTCCTATGGAAACTACCACAGCCGAATTATTGAGCATTGTTCAAAGAAAGTTTTTCCTTGATTCTACTTCCAATTATCAAATTTCTGTCTATATTGGAAGTTGTGTAAAAGTCCTTGAACCATTTGAAAAACCAATTAAAATTCAAATGGGTTTATTAATGTTGAGTGGTTATACTGATTCTGATAACCTCAGAATTATTGGTCGTGAAGACTTATCATTTGTATGTAAATTCGTGGTGGAAAATATCTATTTGAGAAATCTTACTCATGATGAAGAAATCATGCTTTCAAAAGATTATGTGGATGTTAATATTGCTGGATTAAATTTGAAAAACATACCCATTATTTTCCATCAACATACTTATGAAATTGAAAAGTTGAATGTGGCTGATAATCCTTCCATTTATATTCCATTGGATTTCATTCAATCTTGTAACAATCTTAACACCATTATTTTTTCTAGAAATGGTGCATCTAAATTCCCAATGAATCTTCTTGAAGCTAAAAAGTTGACCCACCTTGATTTACAAAATAACTTTTTAGATGATCTTCCAACTAAAATTAGTCATTTGAAGAATCTTACTCATTTAAAACTTAATTCTAATCAATTAACTCATTTACCAAAATCTTTTGGTAGATTGAAGAATTTAGTCACTTTGAATTTGTCATCAAATTATTTTAAGTCATATCCAGAACCAATTAGTGAATTGACTAACTTGCAAGATTTAGATTTATCTTATAATGATTTATCATATCTTCCACCTTCTATTGGTAAATTGGTCAAGTTAACCAAACTTAATTTCTGTTCTAATAAATTAAGTAAAGAACTTCCTTCTTATTTCATGAATTTGATAAATCTTAAGAGACTTGATATTAGATATAATCAATTGTCCAACGTGGATGTTTTAGGTTCTTTACCACAATTGGAAGTCACTTATGCTTCTAAGAACTCTATTTCAACCTTTAATGATAAGATGGATAGCCTTCGTTTATTACATTTTGATAGAAATCCTACTACTGATTTACAATTCGAAAACTTATTAGAATTGTTAACTATTTTGGATTTATCAAAGGCTAAAATTACATCTATTCCTTCACAATTCTTGAAGAAGATTCCAAATGTTGAAAAGTTTGTTTTAGATAAGAATCATTTGGTCAACTTACCAAATGAATTGGGAAGTTTATCTAAATTATCTTTCTTATCTATTTATGGTAACAACTTACAAGCTTTACCTCCAACTATTGGTGACTTAACCTCTTTACAATATTTGGACTTGCATTCCAATAATTTACAATCTTTACCAAGTGAAATTTGGAGCTTAAAATCATTGAACGTTTTAAATGTTTCTTCCAATATCTTATCATCTTTCCCTAAACCACCATTTTCTGTGGCTAAGAGAATCCTGTCTACTGTCAATTTTAGAAACTTTGTATCTGATCCAGTTAGTAAAGACAGTCCAGAAGATTCAAGACGTCCATCAATCCATTCTCCACAACAAAACGATACAACTTCTAGCTTGGGTGAATTAACTCCTAAGGTGGAACTTGATCAAGAAGATTTAAGTAAGCACGAAAGTGCCGATGGATCTACTCGCTCATTGAACAGTTCCTTATCACTTGCTGATTCTTTGATGGTCCTTACTTTGGCCGATAACCGTTTGAGTGACGACTGTTTTGAAAGTATTTCATTCTTGGTTTCATTGAAATCATTGAACTTGTCTTACAATGATTTCCTTGAAATTCCAGAAGGTGGTTTAAGAAGATTTACAAGACTTAGTGAATTATATTTGTCTGGTAATGAACTTACTACTTTACCAGCCGATGATTTAGAAAATCTTAAGGCCTTGAAATTACTTTACCTTAACAACAATAAGCTTGTTGCATTACCAGCAGAATTAAGTAAATTGACTGACCTTCAACATTTGGATGTGGGTTCTAATCAATTGAAGTATAATATTTCTAACTGGCCATACGATTGGAGTTGGCATTGGAATACTAACTTGAAGTATCTTAACTTCTCAGGTAATAAAAGATTTGAAATTAAACAAAGTCACGCCAAGAACCCAGAAACTGGTGAAGATTTCGATAGTTTGTTAGTTTTGAAACGTTTGAAAGTCCTTGGTCTTATTGATGTTACTTTAACATCTACTTCTGTTCCTGATCAAAATACTGAAATGAGAATTAGAACCACTGCTTCTGAATTAGATAACATTGGTTATGGTGTTTCTGATTCCATGGGTATGAGAGAACATGTTTCTTCAAGAGATCTCTTTGTTCAAAAATTCAGAGGTAATGAAGGTGAAGTTTTGATTTGTTCTTTTGATGGTAAGCGTGGAGTTTCAAACCAAGCACATAAGATTTCAGCTTTGGCTAAAGCCATTTTCGTTCCTAACTTCACTGCTGAATTAGATAAAATCAAGAGTGATGATGAAATTCAAGATGCAATTAGACGTACTTTCTTGTCTTTCAATAAGGAAATTAATGGTATTTTGGCTGCTAAGAAGAATGCTAATTATACTTATACTCCACAATTCAAACAAGACTTTTCTGATCTTACTCTTCGTGATGATGGAAATGCTGGTTGTGCAGTTACTATTATCTACATTAAGGATCGTAAACTTTACACTGCTAATATTGGTGACATTGAAGCATTATTATCTAGAAACAATGGTGATCATATTCTTTTGACAAGCAAACATGATCCAACCAATAGAGGTGAATTCGAAAGAATTAGAGCTTCTGGTGGTTATGTCTCTGGTGATGGTGCTTTAGATGGTGATTTGACTGTTTCTAGAGGTGCAGGTTTCTTCAATTACTTACCTCATACTCACTCTGGTCCTGATATTATGGAACTTAATTTAACTGCTGCTGATGACATGATTGTTATGGCTACCAAGATTTTATGGGATTACATTTCTTATGAATTAGCAGTTGATATTTTAAGACAAGAAAAGGACGACCCAATGTTGGCTGCTCAAAAATTGAGAGATCATGCTATTTGTTACGGTGCTACCGATAAAATTGCAGTTATTGTTCTTACTTTAGGTGAACAAAAATTAAGTAAGCTGAAGTTTGGATCCAATGCATTATATCATAATTTGGGCCGTGAAGCTGACGTTTATGGTGCAGGTAAGAAGAGAAGAGATAGAGCTTTTGTTACTGGTGATTCTTCATTAAGAAGATTAGAAGATGAAATCGAACCACCTGTTGGTGAATTAGCTTTGGTCTTCACTGATATCAAGAATTCTACCTTATTATGGGATACTTATCCAGTTCCTATGAGATCAGCTATTAAGATCCATAACAGTATTATGAGACGTCAATTAAGAATTGTTGGTGGTTATGAAGTTAAGACTGAAGGTGATGCCTTCATGGTTTCTTTCCCATCTCCAACCTCTGCCTTATTATGGTGTTTCAATGTTCAACAGAATTTACTTACTGCCGATTGGCCATCAGAAATCTTGGAAACAGATCAATGTTGTCAAGTTGCTGATGCAAGTGGTAATATTATTTTCAGAGGTTTATCTGTTAGAATGGGTATTCACTGGGGTGCACCAGTGTGTGAACCAGATGTGGTTACTGGAAGAATGGATTACTTCGGTCCTATGGTTAATCGTACATCCAGAATCAGTGCTATTGCTGATGGTGGTCAAATTGCTGTCAGTTCCGACTTCTTAGAGGAAGTTGATGCATTAACCAAGATTCATGAAGATATTAAAGCCAATAAGATTTCATTGACTGATGCTTATCAAGGTAATCAAAGAGCAGGAGAAATCATTGAAAAAGAACTTGCTTCTATTGAAGAAATTGGTCCAGAATATGTTACTTTAGGTGAAAGAAAGTTAAAGGGTCTTGAAACACCAGAACCAATTACTTTAGCATTCCCATCTAAATTAAAGATTAGACATGAAATCATGAAACAAAGAAATGATCAAGATGGTTCAATTAGTACCAGAGTTATTGGTACTTTGCCAGTTGATGCGATTTATAAATTGAGAACAGTTTCTTTAAGATTAGAAAATGTTTGTGCTTCTATTGGTGGTAACTTTATGAATGAAGTGTTTATGCATAAATCAACTGGAACCATGATTGAAGCTAATACATCATTTAAAGAATCGGATGTTATTGCTTTATTGAATCATATTGTTACTAGAATTGAAGGATGTGCTACTACATTACAATTAAGACAAGATTTAAGTAGATTAAAGGGAGATAAGGGTCATATTGCATTTGCAGATGGACAAAACATTACTTCAGTACTAGAAGAATTGAGTATGTTTGTCAACCAATTTAAAGAATTGACCCAAAAGTAAATGAAACCAGTTTAAAAGTTTGATATGGTTTTAATTTTATTTTAAAGGAGAATTTTAGGAGAGTTTTAATGGAGAGCTTCACTACAAGTGAAGTTCAAAGATTAGCATTATGACATCGCTAGATTAATGTAGAGTTAGATACCTAACATATTTAGCATAGGGGAAACCCAAATATACAAATATTACGAATTGATAGTAGTAGAGACCAACTCAGCGACGAACCATTACAATATAAACTTTTATACACCGTGCATTACCAAACGAGCAACGGTTTTTGCCCTCCTTCTTTCTTTGGGTGCAAAACCTTGAAGTCGCATTTTTGGATCCAACTACCAAAATCGAATAGAACTGAGGAAAGATCATGTGACGGCCCACGCATCTAACTACTCGACTAACTATAACAACACGATAAAATTTATCACTTCAATTGATTCGTGGCTCTATATATAAAATTGCCAGTTGACCATTTATCCTCCAGGCAAAACAACGAAAAAAACAAAAAAGAAATAAAAGTTACAGCTCACCAATTATCAATTGCCAATTGCCCAAACAACCACTGACTGGGTTATAATATTTTATAAAGGTCGGAGTATCCTTACGTAAGCCACCACTTTCTAAATCAGCCAAGACCCGATCTTCACCATACATCTCGGACCATTTATGATTTGACAAACATGACTGAGGCCTCCAAACTGTTTTCATCACTTCTTACCCCCAACATGTCAACATCATCAATTCCAACCATCAACTATGATACAAAACGGAAATCACCATTCACAGTATATCCAAGCATTCGAGAAACCAAATATGGAGAGAGTTTAGGAATCAGAGCCAAATTTCAAGAAAATGTAGGTTCTGCTACTGGATATGATCTTCTGGGATCACCCGATTTGATCCATTGGGGTAAATACTTTGGCACTACTTCTCATATATATACTCATAATGAATTTTCAAAAGAGAATGCCAATTATGAAGGTGCAACCAATTTTCAAAAACATGATGATGGATATGTTGGATTTTATCATTATATTAATGGAATGACTTTTGATTACTTTCAAGAAGACATTGAAGAATATGTTTTACATTTACTTGGGATAGAGGCTGTAGATGGAAAATATTATTTTAAAAAATCAGAATTATCAAGTGATAAATTTGTACCTACAAAACGTGAAACTGTGGTAACTTATTGTTCTTATAATATATTTAACAAATCCGATTTTAAAGCAAGATTTGTTGTTCATGGTAGTGGATCTCAAAAAAGAGTACCAATTCATATTGATAAATCATATCAAGTCATTCCAAATCCTTCATCAAATTATAGAAAAACTTTAATATTCAGTGATCGTACCATTAAAGAATTATCCCCTGGATATTGGGATGAATTAAGAGTATCTCAACTCATTCGTTTATTTAATCATACTGATAATCCTGCTAATCAATTGTCTGGTTTGGTAAGTTATTCCAATTTTATAGATACCAGAGAAAAACTTCAATTTTCAGTTAACCTTTTGATAGATTTTCTTCCAAAAGGTCTTTTAGCTGGATCTCATTTATCAACTGGATTACCAAGTTTTTGTGGTAACAAGAGAGATCAAACCAAGAAAACAAATCATTATAGAAATAATCTTGTTCAAACCTTAATTAGACTTGTTCAAATTGATTTAAGTGGAGAAATCAATCGATACGCAATTTCACAGATTTCTTCTGTTTATCCAAATGGAGATTATGATTACGTTAAACTCAAAATCTTAAAGGTTCAAACAAATGAAAATATTGAACAATTATACCTTGAAACTATTCGTAATCATTTAACTCAAAATGCAATTTATTCTACCCAACTGGGTCTCATAATGATAGAACAAGTCAAATTCTTAATATCAAAAAACGCATATCAACAAGCATTAACCATTGCTAAGAAAACCGTTGAAATCCTACCATTGGATTTTGATTGTTGGTTTTATTTAACCTTGTGTTACATTCTTACCAAAGATTACGCAACAGCTTTAATAATGTTTAATTCATTACCAGTAATCATCAATCCTAAACAAAAATTTGCTGATATAGAAGAAGTTGCAGGAAGTAAAGATCTTTTCTTATCTACATTTATTCACAGACTTAATAATGTCAATGAAGAAGTTATCAGTGACAAATTATTCAAGAGTTACTTCCCATTACCTCAAGTACTAGCAGAAAAGTATTCATCAAGCAGAAATCGTAATGTTAAAGGTGAAGAATTGATTAATGAAGGTTCTATCAATAAAATGTGGAACTCTTTATCCTTATTTACTCCTTATCTCAGACATCCTATCAATGGTAATTACTTTTTCCAATCTCCATTAATGAACTGTTCTGCTCGTGAATTATCGTCTGTTGATCATACCTTAATTAAATTAACCGGTCCATCATCTATTAAAACCTTGTTTTCATCACAATCATCAGGATCACTTAGTTATTCGATTTTGGATTTCCCAAGAAAATCTACCTGGGGTAGATGTTATGATTTATTATCTTTCTTTGTTGCTGTTGTTGGATGGGATGCTATAGTAGGACTTAAAGAAAAAGTGTTCAGATCTGATACAAAACAAAAGGGGGAATATGTGGTTGATAATAGTCAATCAGGATCTTCAGCTGTTTGTGAACAATGGGTCGAACAATTATTCCTTGTGATTTATGAAGATTTAAGAACCTTAATGGTAATTTCTTCTAATGACAAAGAACAACAACATAGTGCATTAGAATGGGAAATGATGGGATTCTTAGGTTGGGGTGTTAAATATAACCTCGAAGAATCAATCAGTTCTCTTATTACCAGTGTAATGGGAATTTCGGTTGAAGGAGGATTCGATTACTTTGGTACTGTTCAATTATTGGAAATTTATGATGAGTTTATTTTAAGTGAAACAGTTGATTCTAATATTGATTCATTTAATGATGATTATGCTTTGACATTTTTCAGTAATAAATTAATTTTAAAACTGTCATCCAATTATTTTGATACCTTTGTTAACAAATTACAAACTAATTATCTTACATTTGATTTTATTCTTCTCAACTTAATGAAATTAATTAGTTGGGATTTAAGATGGTATCAATATACACCAAATTATTTGGTAATGAAGATTCTTTCCAAATTGATTATGAAATATGATCTGATCTATGTGAATACTAGTTTCAGAGTTGTATTTGAAAAGAATAAACAAAATAAAAAGAATCAAAAGAAGAGAAGTACCTTGGGAATGTTTAGTTCATTTTTGAGTGGATCATCTCTGGCCAAACAAGCTGAAACTTTTGAATTCGTTGAAGAAGATACTATCTTTGAATATATTGAAAAGATGATGGCATGGATAGAGAGAATGAAAGAACCTGGTGAACAAGGTGAATTTGTTGACTCAATTAAGGAGCAATCAAGTAGTGAACAAGCTACAGTACAAACATCGGAATAAATCAATCGATATTCTACAACATAAAGCAAGCAATCGCTTGTATTAAATATCGCTAGTAAATAGTACATGGATGGTTTTTAACCCAAAATCAATCCTATGTTTAGGTATATATACGGTTAAATACAATAGAATAGTACATATTCATAAATTAAGAAAAGGTATCTTATTATTAATTTGTTTCCATTTTATTTCAAATTGAAAAAGTGGACAATTAGACCAGTTTTCTTGGTTGATCTACTCGGTCTTCTTGGTAGACTTTGGCTTACCCAAGACCTTTCTTCTTTGCTTGATCATGTGGGTGTAAAGGATGTAAGAACCTGGAACATAGGTGGCCAAAATAGCGTAGAAACCGTAGACATACCAATCACCAATGGTATTTCTGGCTTCATCTAAGGACATGATCATAATAGCGACTTCAGAGGAGATACCGGTAACGTATAAAACGTAGAAAGAAGAGTATCTCAACCAAAGGAGCCAATGAGGAACACCTTCACCCTTCAAGGAAATGGCATAGAATGAGTATCTGATAATTTCAGCAATAGACCAACTGACACATACGGTAATGTAGACCCAGTGGAAGTTAGCAGGAGAGTTTGGTAAGACAGTGAAAACACCAAGAACAACGACTAATCTGGATAAAACTTGAGCAGTGGTGGTGAAAAGTGGAGTCTTGACAACACCAGCAGCAGAGTTATAGATTTCAATAACTGCCAAACATTGAATAGCAGTGGTGATCTTACCAGTAAGTTCAAATAAGGCAGGTTGACCTAAGAACAAACCAACACCAATGGTATTGATAAGAACAATTGACCACAAAGAAGCGGAGATGGAGTTGTAGGCAATAAGCCATTTCTTTGGGTGGCTAGCGGCAGGAGCAGCCTTTTGGGTGGAAGCAGGGGCCAGAGACATAACGGTTATGTGGTGATGGTTATAGTTGATATTTAGCTTAACTGAGATGATTGTTGGGGAAAAACGCGCAGAGATTTGACACAGAGTAGACACAGAAAAGACATAGAGAAGACGAAAGATGATACTAGAATTGGGAATCGAGAAAGTTGCGAAAAACTAGATGAAGAGTTAATTAGTATTACAAGAGGTATAATTAGTGATTTGTGGGGTAAATGAATTACATTTAGTTATACCGTGGATGTGTAGCAAAAGTATTGCTGCAAGAAATTAACAACCGTGGCAACGGATTATGAGTGAATCGTTTAGAACTAGATCAATTTTGCAGGAAGGAGCGATTATCTTCAATATTGAAAATATGAATTTTTCACAATTTTCAAAAAAAAAAATGGTTTTTTCAATATTCGGTATATATTTCAACACTTGAAGTGATTGTAATTACAATCCATTCGGGTTTAATTCAATTGCTATAATTGATATAATTGCTATAATTGTAATACTTGTCATAATTATATATTATCATTGCTATACTAAGTAAACCTATAGTATATACATTCATATTGGTACTGTTATATACAATTCATATTGGTACTGTTTGGGTATGTTGCAACTTTTTTGAGTCTACTCTTTATGTTGCTTCTTTTTCTTCAAAACCTTCTTTCTTTGTCTTAACATATGGCCATATAAACTATAGAACCCAGGTCCATACAATCCCAAGCCGAAGGTTAAAAAGTAATGATAGAATCCTGTTACTGATCCAAGAGTCATGTAGACGACAATTGGCTCCCCAAAAAGACCCAATGGATAAAGCACCAAAAATGCCGAGTACCGAAGCCAAGTTAACCAACCAGGGGTTGTACCATTAAGAAGTTTAACCACATAGAACGCGTATCTGATGATTTCAGTAACTGACCAAGCCAATTGAAGGGCAGTAAATGCCACAAGGTTATAATTACCTGGACTATGAGGAACATACCAACAAATACCCACCACAATCACATTTCTAGCAAATGATTGTAGCAATATAGTAGAAACGGGGGTATTGACTAACCCCAAAATTGAATGGATAATTTCCACACTTGAATTGAATACTTGAGTATATGTAAGGAAAGAATGAGGAAATGGCAGCAAATGCTTTATAAGATAAGTTTTAGGAGTTTGTAGCAACCCCCACCATTCGTTTAAATGAGAGTCTTGAATATCAACTATAGCAAGATACAAAATATAAGCCCATAATCCGAATGAAACACCGTTGTACAATGCCAAATAGGTGTTTGTCAAAGTCACCATAATTGCAAAAAAAGAGAGATAAGAAATTAAACAAAACAAAAAAAAAAATAAAATAAAATGTAAAAACTTTTGTTGGTTACAATTTAAAGGTTGTAGATCAAAAAATGTGGTTTATTATTATTATTATATTGGCATGTGAATAGATTCTATATACAGGTTATTGATACTTATCAAGGATAGTTTTAAGCAGGGATTCGTCTCTAGCAATAAGGTTTTGGTCCCAATCGACCACCAATGGAGCTTCGAAAATGTGTACTGGGTCAGCATGCTCGGTACCATCTTCTTTACCTTCGATGCTATTTTGGAAAACTTCCGAGATAATGCTATATTCACCTTCAGAAAAGGTAGCACCAGGCTGTCCCTTTACTGTGACCAGGGAGGTTCCATTATGATTGAAGCTATCTTGAAGAAATGGGTAACATGCATTCAATTGAGCTCTGCTGGCACTATCAGGTAAATTGGATGAAATGGTACGGTATTGATCATAAGTAGGCATTTTATTAGCCATTAAATCAATCATAAATTTCTCATCCAGTTTTTCTTCGGCCTTTTCTAATACTTGGTAAAGCTTAGAAGAAAGTGGTATTTTACCATTATGGAAAATACTTATAGTAGCAGGAGAATGTTGTAAAGTTCTGAAGAGAGACATTATTGATGAAGATGAAGATGATTATAAAGATTATGATTAATGAGGGAGGGGCAGATCGGGGATTGGAATTCGGAGCTTCTAGATTAGCGATTTGGAAATTAAAAACCCGGTGTTTTTAATGAAGATCAATTGAGTCAATTAAGTAATGATTCAAAAGTTAAATAAGTTAATGATGATAAACCGAAGGTCTAGTTTTCTATATGATAAATATTCTATGTAAATTATTAGATTAAAGTGGGCCGGGTTGATGTGATCCTTTTATAGATAACAACAGGACTCGGAGTATAAAGACCGCCGCAAGAAGGCCCCCCCGTGCGGGTAAAGGGAAGTGCGGGAGAGCCATTTAAAGATAGGAAAGATATGGACCTCGGGAAAAAGGAGATTCTCACCTTTCTCACCTTTCTCACCTAACATTTTTTTACCCGTACCACTATAAACCACCATAATAAACAACACACAAACACACTCCCACCACCTACAATATACTATGTATAGGGGCCACGCCCCGGGGAATCTCGTTGACGTACATGCATGCGTGGTATTTTAGAAAAAAAAAAAACACGAACTTGAAATGGAAATGCCGATTCTCTGGTCGGTACTACAAACCCGTTAAATTAATACCCCCGACAATTATTTCCGTGACTTTTTGACTTTTGACTTTTAAATCTAGTTTTTTCTACTTACTAATTATTTTTGGAGGAAAGAGAAACCGGTATCTCTGGGATGACTCGATGTCGCGATGTCGTCGATGTCGCAGATGACCCTAGATTCATCCATAGGCTACCATCGAATGTCGCAGAACTGAGGTTTGCATCTCTCACGTGAGATAATGATCATGCTATATACGCCAAACAACCATGGCTCATCATTTTTGAATTTTGTATATATACATCAGTAGTTTCCTTAAGGATTCAAGACTTATCAATTATTATCCAATACAAATTCCTCAATGTGTCGTTTTATGATTTACAAGGGAAGAGAACCAATGGTTCTCTCTGATTTACTTACTAAACCTGCTCATTCCATCATTAATCAATCATTTGATTCTCGTCTTCGTTTAGATATGAGAAACCCTATAAACGGTGATGGTTTTGGAGTTGGTTATTATTCTACCAATGAACCATGTGTTTTTAAAGCTATTACTCCTGCTTGGAACAATGTTAACTTAAATAACCTTGCCCTGGCTACTGAATCACGTCTTGTATTTGGTCATGTTCGTGCTTCTACTCAAGGTGTTTTATCTGAAAGTAACTGTCATCCATTTTCTTATGGTAAATTGATGTTTATGCATAATGGTGGTATTTCCGTATTTAACCAATTGAAAAGAAAACTTATTGATCATTTAGAAGATGAATTCTTCTTATACATTCAAGGAGCTACTGATTCTGAATGTTGTTTTGCATTATACCTTAATACCCTTCATAAAATGGGTTATAATCCTGCTGATAAAAATGCTAAATTTACTCATAGTATTTTAAGAAAAGCTTTATTAACTACTATTGATCTCATTAAGACTTGGCAAGTGGAATTAACTGATGAACCTTCTTTATTAAACTTTGCAGTCACTGATGGTGAATCAATTGTTATCAGTCGTTATATCACCTCCAAGACTGATGAAGCTGCATCATTACATTTCAGTACTGGATCCAAATTCTTCGAATATGAACCTGGTTTGTTCAAAATGGAAAGATTAAACAGATCTCAAGATGTCATTTTTGTTGCCAGTGAACCTTTAACTTTTGAAAGAGGTGACTGGATTTGTGTTCCAACCAACACTATGCTTACTATCACCAACAGTAACACTGTATTAATGCATCCTATTGAAGATGAATTCTATGACCCTGGCTTAAAGGAAAGATCAAGTGGTTTGGCTATGAGTAAGGGTTTAATGGGTGGTGTTCCAACCAAGAGTCCTTCTATTTCTGGTGGTTCCACTTTGGCTGAATTACCTCCTTTGGAAAGAGAAGGTAGAAAGGTCAGCACCGAATTTGCTGCCTATTAAATTAATTCTTACCAATCTAATCAAATCGTCACATCAATCATTCATAATCATAAAACAACTTTTCTTTCCAGCGCTGGGTTCGCTGCATATCTGCATTTCAATTCGTTTAATAGATTAAATTTTTAATTAATTTTATTCTACCTTATTAAAATACTGTAGTTACTACAAAATGATCAATAAGATTTGTAATTTATTTAGGGGTGGTTCGTTTAATATTAATGTCTCGCTAGAGCATAAAAAATTGGAAAGATATATAGAGAGAGTGAAAAATAATAAAATACAAAATACATTCATTAATCATTCAATGAAAATTAGCCTATGTAAAATTGGACCATAATAAAAGTGAATAGATATATCGATATATTGAGTACTAGTACTCAATTTAATATTTGATGGATATGGTCTTGGTCATTTTGGAGGATTATTCAAAAATAGATAATTAACCCTTACTGGCGGCTCTGGTAAGTTTATTGGAAGATGAATCGTTGGTATCATTATCATCATCATCACCATCATCATTCAAATCATCATCATTGTCAGAAGAGCTTGAACTTGAATCTTCACTAAATTCATCTTCTTCATTAATAGATTGAGAATTTAATAAAGATCCAGTTGAATCATATATTGGAGATGCTTTTTTATATGACATTCCATCATCATTAGGATCAATATAATCTTCATTTTCAAGATAATCAACTTGAGGTTCAGAATCTTCTGATTTCTTTACCTTTAACGTGACTTGATCTTTAGAATCAATATTTGAAGAGATTTCAGTAGATGCGGTATTAATCAATTGATGAGACATATAATTAGTGAAATGATCATCATCATCAGATTCTGATTCATCACTATCAAGGCGATCTTTTGGTTCTTCACCTTCTTTATCGCCTTGTTCGTTTTTATCTTTATCTTCATCATGAACTTCTTCATATCCACTACCATCTAAATCATGATCAGTTGCATCATCGAAGACTAAACCAGTTTTGACTTCTTCAATAATTTCACCTAATCCTTCATCAAATGTATTATTTTCATCTTCTTCATCTTCTTCATCTTCATCAGCACCTCCTAAAATTGCATTATATTTTTCTCTTGTATCATATAAGACATTACTAACGTAATCTTCCCATACATCATCTTCAACTTTAGCATCAATTAATTCACTTAATGAATTGTTTGGATATAATTGAATAAATTTAACTACTTCTTCAGCAATTAAAGTTAAATGACCCATGAAACCAAGTCTTAAACCATTATGACTTTCTTCATAATCAGAACATAATTTTTGTCCTTCAATAATTTTATTGGTGATATCACCTAAATGGAACAAATCAATGGCCAAAAATTTATTGAATCCAATGCCCATTGATCCATTAAGAACTTGTTGAACAATATCAAATACAACATTATGTAAGAAATTATTCCAAGGGAATTTGAAAAACATGGATAAAATATTGGTAATGATTTGAGTATCAAATAAGGCAATCTTTAAATAATCTCCAATTACAGGATTAGCTCTAATTTGTTCTTCTGTAAGATTAGCATTGGCATGAGGTTCTTCTTCGTCATCATCTTGATCAGTTTGATGTTGAACGATAGAATTACCATCTTGTTGTAATTTAGAATTGAATGAATCAATAGTGTCATTAAGATAATCATCTTCATCATTATTTGATTTTTTAGGTTTTTCATTATCTTCACATTCTTCATCTTCATCATGTTCTTCTTCCTTTGGAAGAACAATGACTTCATTATATTTGAAACTTATAGGATCATATTCTTTCATTTTCTTTCTTAATTCATCTCTTTCTTTAACTACTTCAAATCCTTTATTATCATTAAGTAAAGCCATGTTGGAACAATGTAAAAGTTCAGCAATTAATTCACAAATCTTAAATCTTTCAAAACCAAGAGGTTCAATAATACCAAATGGAGTTTTAAGTTTTTTATCATCTTCACCATAAAGATCATTCATTAAAAGACGGTTAAATTCTTCAATTTTACTACCGAAAACCTTTAATAAATGACCCAAATAAATTGGATCTCTTCCGGTTGGTGGATGAGTTTCTAATGTAATATATAATACCGGTAATATATCATAATCAGAATTATTCTTTCTGATAATTTCTATAATAATACCGACACCATTTGCCAATGCATAACCACCCTTTAACATGATAGAACATAATAAACTCATTTGTTCAAATGAAACCAATTCTCTGGTTAATTCACTTGGACCTATGGTTGAATTATCAGTAGTTGAATTTGCTGATATAGTTATTAATGCTTTTAAAAAGTCAGCTGCTGATGATTGTCTAACAAGTAAATCTTCATGATTTTCTTTTAAATTATTATCATCATCAGTAATATCCAAAGCTTGGATAAGATGAGTTATTAAATCTTGATTTTGTAAAAAGTCTATAATACCAGTTGAATTATCAGGTTTATCAGTTGAAATTAATTTTAATAAGAAATCCATAAGTGGAGAATTTGAAAGATGATTCATAAATTTTTCAACTAAATTTGATTGATTTTCAATAAGGTATGAGATCATTTCATCACATTTCATATCTAATAAATGTTCCATAATTTTCATGAAGTAAGTTGATAAATTGATGGAAAGAGAATCTTTGGAATCAAGAATAGACCATAATTTATCCAAATTGGCAGTGGATTCCATGACTGTATCGGTTAAAGACCAAACATCAGCACTTAAGATTTCAGCTGCAATGGTTGCTCTTCTAGTTGCTCTTTCTTCTTCTGATTCTTCTTCAGGATCATCGTCATGTGATACATCTTCTTCACCTTCGCCATCTTCATCTTCTGGTTCTTCATCAACAGAATCTTGGGAGGCGTTGGCTTCAGTAGAGTCATCATCATTATCATCGACGTCATCATCATCTTCTTCAGAATCTTTCAGATCATCAGTCTTTGAATCTTTGGTGGAATCTTTAGATGATGATGATGATGATGCATCCTTTGAATCTTTAATGGAATCTTTGGTGGAATCTTTTTGGTTGGTATCTTTATTAGTATCTTCATCTTTAGATTGATTATCTTTAATATGATCTTTATTTATGGTCAATTTCTTGTATTCGCCTTCATTAATGACTAAATCCACTAACATTGCCAATACATCTTCTTCACGTAAGAACTCCAATAACATTGGATTGTTGGATAAAAGTTCTTGAAGAAGATCATTTTCATCTAAAAGCTTTAAAAGAACTTCGTAAGTAGTTTGATACAGTGATTCACCATGATCTTGACTAATTGAATGATTCTCTAAAAGAGTCAGAATATTGGATAATGAAGTGAATCCATTACTAAACTTCCAAAACGATCCTGACATGATAAAAAGAGTGTATTAAAATCGAATCGAAATGAATGAATATAGGAATGGAATTAACTTTTGTTGATGATGATATAGTAGTTGTTAATTGAACCAATTCTTTAGAATCAAAAAAATGGATATGACAGTTGGGATTTTTTTTAAAAAAAAAAAAACTTTGACACCTCCCACCCAATTAAACAGTTGAAATTAGGTCTTTTGCTTGAGGGATAGTTGGTAACAACAAAAGGGAACGGGGGAAGTTGAAAACAAATGAATATAAAACTTATGATGATGAACGGATCAATCAGTGAAGGAAGGGGTTTTCACGTGCGCGGGGTTATAAACAATTAACACCAGCTTTAATGCATTACCTTACCGACAAAGTAGTTTGAAAGTTCGCCAATGAGTCGCCAACTCGGTTCGCCAAAAATGTTGATATAGGGAAAAATTTTAAGTGACACAAAAAATATTCAGTGAGAGACAACCCGAAATTTCGCAGAACTAAACTTTACCAATAAATCGTACCAAAGATCCCATTTTAATAGTGATATTCAAGTGAACCTTGAACAGGGTATTCGATCAGAGAAGCAAGCGGTCAGTAAAGGAGAGAATCGTCGAAACTTAGTTTTTTTCATCTATAACTATCAAAATCAAATCCAAAAGTATCCTAACATCATCATCTCACAATGTTCAGAGGTATTCGTTCATTATCTACAGTCTCAAGATTGAGCCAAGCAATGGCTACTACTACTAGAGTATCATCAGTATTACCAGAACTCAAGACTCTTAAGATTAATTCCAACGGTGGTGACCATTTATATGCCATTTTCAAGCTTCACAACATGCCTTATATGGTTACCAAAGGTGATAAGGTGTATTTACCATTCAAATTGAAAAATGTCGAAGTTGGTGATAAGTTGAAATTGAACGATGTTACCACTTTAGGTTCTCCAGAATATACTTATAATGATGACAAGGGTATTCCATCTGACGCCTTTGATTTGACTGCCAGTGTGGTGGAGATCACTAGAGAACCATACTATGAAGTCTACAGAAAGAAGCAAAGATGTAGGAGGTTAAAGACCTTCAAGGTCGAACCTCATCAAACCGTTTTAATGATCGATGAGTTAAAATTGAAATAAGCTTTCTGAAGCAGCTAATGAGATGTTCATAGACAAAGTCTTGTGAACATGAACAATTCATCTTTCCACCTTTGAAGAGAGTGAAAAAAAAGAAATAAAACGTAAGTGAATCTTATGGTTGTATTCTCAGACTCTTTTCATTGGCTGGTGCATATAAAAAGCATATAAACTACGAGTAGAACCATAAAACGACTGGTGCTGGTCATTTAACTGGTAATTTCTCGTTTTTACTGTCTACTCATCGGACTAGTCCATACTGTATATATCAATAAACTAAGTAATATTTGAGTTATAAAGTGTAGTTTTTGTTGGTGAAACGTGGAGAATGTTCCAATTAGTTAATGGGCCAATTTTCAAATGCTTGTGAAGTAGTCAAAGTGGTAATCCATTCGTCCGTAGTGGCTCATAGTATAGTGTATAGGGTATAGTGAGAAATTGGTAGTATAAGCGAGTAATGAAAACTAGCGAATAATGCAAAATTATAGTGTTGGAAAACCACCATAATTTGCTATTCCATGTCATATAAACCCCACTAATTAACCATATATGTATTTTTTCGATTAAAGTATGAAAAGTAATTAACATTATATTCTATACACTGGCACTAAAACAATTACATTATTGGAGAATTATTTCAAAATTGTACAATATTAGAAATAAATACAAAAAGTAGATTACAACTATTTCAATTGGCTCTTCACAATAAAACAACCAGTACTACGGAATTTCACTATTATTACATTTATTATTTATTGGGTATCGTAAGTAATTAAATGTTGAGCTATAAACTAGTAAATATTCTAGTAATTTAATTACATTTGACATTCTCCTTTTTATTCACGGAGAATACTCTTTCTGGAGTTAAACTTAATAACCTGGGCCAATTTGGTTTCAGGGAAAGAAAATCCGTCTTCACATTTAGTAAACGGATGATCTAATAATGTCTTGGCTGTAGGTCTTTCTTCAGGATCAATAATGAAACATTGATTAATAAAATCCTTGGCTTCAGCGGAAACCAAATGGGTAATATCCTTTGGAATTGGTGGAGCAGATTTAGTCTTACCAATTTTATAAATAGCACTAATCACAGCTTCGTTGGACCATGGACGTTTTCCGGCAAACATTTCAAGAACAACACATCCTAAAGACCAAATGTCCACCTTTGCACTGTAACCTTGTTTTTTATCTTCAACTATACTATCAATGACTTCAGGTGCCATCCAAAATACTGTACCTTGCATAGACATTTCTGCATTATTAGAATAAATATCTTGGGATCGTTTAGAAATACCAAAATCGGAAATTTTACAAGTACCATCGATTTCTAATAATAAATTATCAGCTTTCAAATCACGATGTAAAATTCCATTAGAATGAAGATATTCTAATCCCAATAATACTTGTTTGGTAATATACCGAATTAATTGTTCTTCAAATCTACCAAATGACTTCATACATGAAGCAATCGATCCACCAGTAACATATTCCAAGAATAAACTATAGTTATTATCCTTTTGTTCATATCCCAAATATTGAACAATATTCACATGATCTAAATCTTTCATGGTTTTGACTTCTTTATGTAAAGCATCAATACCTTCCTTTTGAGAATTATCAGTACTAGCAACTTGCTTAACTGCCAACATTTCACCAGTAGTAACATTTAATCCCAAGTAAACTGCACCAAATGAACCTCTTCCAATCAATTCACCCTTAATCCAAGCAAATTCTTCAAATGATCCATTCTTATTGTTTCTAAGTTTACTGACAAAACCTTGTTCAATTTCTGAAGATGTAACTTCAAAGACTTTTTGGCCCCACATCTTGGTATTACTTCTAGCAAGTCCCATAGATGGGGTATCTTGAAATTTACTAGGATTGACACTTGGTGGTGAATTTTGTCTTTCCAATCTCTTACGACGGGCCTCATTTGCAACAATTCTAATTGTTTTCATCCGACGACGACTAAGTTCAGGTGCTTGGTTTTCAGAATAGAAAATTTCATCTCCTGAATCTGTACTTGTTGGATTGACTGGAGAAATATTAGCATTGGAAAATGTTCTTGATATAGTTGGTTTTCTGGATGGAATAATATTCTTGGTTTCTTTGGAAACAACCACTGGTGACTCTGGTGAATCATCAATAATTGGCTTATCAAGATTAGTATTGGGGAAATACTTTTCAAGATTTTCGTAAACTTCTTCAACTGGTGGTCTAACAGCCATCTTTCCAACAGAAATCTTAGGTGGCTTCATGAAAAATTCATCATCATCATCGTCATCATCATTATTATTCTTATCATCATCCAGAGGTTTGACGTTTTCTTTGTTATCCTTCATTGGTTTGACAAAGAATTCATCATCGTCATCACTTTCCACCTTTTTAGAAGGCTTGACAAAGAAATCGTCATCGTCATCATCATCGTCGTCAGTGGTATCAACCTTAGGAACACCATCAAACGATATCTCATTCTCATGAAATGGATCAACTTCTTTAGATCCAGCAGATCCTTTAGATGAGAATCTCTTGAGTGATGATCTTTGACTGCTGAGTCCACTAGAATCACTTCTTCCGGATCTCTTTTTACGAAGAACCGATTGTGTACGCTTAAAGCTCAGTGATTTATCAAGTGGTGGTGGAGGTGCAGCTCTCTTTGCGATTATACTACTAGCTCTTTCAAGGTCTGGTGGAGGAATTCTTCTCGGAAGTGGAGTACTAGAAGCTGGAGATTTTGACTTATGGGTAGTTTGGGGTTTTACTGGTTTATCATCCCTTAAGGTATGAATTGTAGTTGCAGAAACAGGAGACCTCAATTGATCTGAAACAGAAGAAGAATAAATATTTGGAATCAATTTTGGTGGATTTGTCTCGTAAGGTGATTTTCTTCTCTTATCAAAATCAATCACACTTCCTTCCTTACGAATAACTCTGAAAGAATTATTTGAATGGGCAGAGCCAGGTGAATTATTCATTCTTCCATCATCAATTTGCGAAGTATTGATCAGTAGTAACGATACCTTTGGTTTATCACTATTACGTTTATTCACAGGGAAAGGTAATTTCAATGGGAAGAATTGGTTATCAGGCTTTTGTGAACTAGTCAGCTTTCTCTTCAGAGATAAATCAACTGGTAATCTATCAATGGTATCTTTGAAATTAAGATAGTCCACCTTAGAATCCTTAACATTTTGAAGTAAGTATTGTGGAGTAGCTGGGTATGCACGTTCTTCATTATCTCCAGTTTCAAATGATTTAGAGTCTGATGAAGTAGTAGAAAATGTATTGGTACCTGCTGGAGAAGCAAGTTCTTGTTTGATTAATAATTTAATTGGGGATTTTTCTCTTAATAATTTAAGAAGAATATTTTCAGGTAAACTAGCACCTTCTTTAGATTGAATTTCTGTCAAATGGAAAGAGATTTTACCAATATTAATCATATCTAATGCACGAATAGTTCTATTTTTCACTTTTTCATAAGTTTCAAGATCATTTACGCTGTAATGAACCTTGGTAAACAGATTGTGGTCTTTGGTAACCAACACTATAGTTTCCTCTAGTAAGTGGGACAATGGCTTTGGTAAATATATTTCTCCCAAATGATCACCAGATTCTTTAAGTGGTGACAATGCCTTTTCAGATGAAGCTCTTGGTTCTATTATTAATGTCTCATCTTCAGTATTGGAGCCCAAAGATTTGATAGAACGAGCCATAACCGGACTCTCAACTGCTTCTACGAAGTCTGGAGTAATGGCAACATCATTCAAAGTCAATTCAGGAGGTGCTCGTTTTGGTTGTTCTTTGAGATTAGAAAATGATCTTCTTGATCCACTAGAATTTCTTGATCCACTAGAAGTCGATGACGACAGTACTTGTTTGACAATTTCTGCCGCTTTGTCACCACCATACTTTCTTAAAGTACTAAACAAACCCTTTTTCGGTGGAGCATCCTTTTGTTCATTCGAATAGGTACGTATATGTTTTTTGAAGAACTTATGATGAGAAGGTGATACCAAAGTTTCCTTGTTCTTACTGGTTGGATCAACATAGGAGAATGGACGTTGCTTTGAGTTCGGAATAGGTATACCAAGACCAGAGTTAGAGTCCACTGATGATGGGGTACCCAATGGAAATTTATTAAAGATGGGAGTGGACTTTCTGTATTCTGATTTCATGGTAGTGTTGTTTGTTAAATAAGATGTCAGTGATTCGTTAGAACCTTTTCTTGAATGCAGTTGTAAGGATTCATCCAATTCGTTACTGGAAATTTCTGCTCTCAATAATTCAATGAACCGTTCAACAGATGAAAACTCATCAAAAGTAAGGAATTTGGTGAATTGTTTCCAAATAATAGAATCTTTCTCAAAATTACTTAATTCAAGAAATCTATTACCAGAAATTTCATTTTTCCTAAAAGTTTCTTTCCATGAAGAATTGAAATTATAGAATTCTAACCACTTAAGAACATTCGCAATTTGCCATTTATTAGATGTGTGAATGAGTGGAGATTGAGTATTCATGGCATATCTGGCGAACCGCTTATCTTTACTGGCCTTATCAGTGATAGTAGAAGTGGAAGAAGTGGTGGAGATCGTTGATGTTTCTGACCCATTACGGGCATGTATATGAGGGGGAGCTGGATGGGGAGGAAGTTCAGGTTTATGTTCCAATTTTTTCTTTGAAGATTCTTGAGACTTTGTTTTATCTAAATCGTATTTGGACAATTCCAAAATGGAACTGCTACTGTAATTGTACCCGCCAATAATTGAACCAATAGCATTAGAATTTAGACTAGTAGTCACCGAGTTGACTGGGGAATCCAGCTTGAATGTGTCCCTATCAGGAGACTCCATAATAGGACTGATATTGTAGGCTGGTGGTAGTATCAATGGCGAATCGTCTTTGGTCAGGAACTCATTGCTGCTGTCATTATGTTCAGAAAAGCTGAATGTACCCTCTTCTTCATGTTTCGTAGGGATAAATGGACTAGGAGAATTGGAAGCAGGAGTATGAACGGATCCTGGGGTATTTGGTCTTGGAATAGGTGGCATAGGGAGTATTGGGGCAAGGGGTTCTTTGAGATCAGATTTGGATCTAGGAGTTGATCTTAATTTATGGTCTTTTGGAGGATCCGATCTTAATCCCTTTTCTTTATCAGAAGATGATGAATCTCTTCCTAAAGTATCAGAAGAGGTGGATTTGGATATAGAGTCCTTCATATCTCTTTGGTCCGAATTATTATCATGATGATTAGAATGACTGAAATCGCGGGATTCCCTAGGATCTTTGAAAGCATTTGAATCATTACCAAAAGTGAAAAAGTCAGGCGATGTCATTGCTGGTTCTGGATTAGGCCATAAATGATCAATTCTTGGATTACTACTCTTTCTTCGACTCTCACTATATAAATCTTGAGCACTATAAGACATTTGAGGAAGTCTTTCACTAGAATAAGAGGATCGATGATTATTAACAATACCATCCGATAAGTTTCTTTTTTGATAACCTAAATCGCTATTCATACTAAGACGAGATCCGTTATGATTATTGGTAAAGGGGAGTTTTATTCTTTGTTGGTCATAACTGGTAGATCTTCGTTTGGATAGATCTTGATCCCGAGACCCGATGTCTCTAGGAGGAGGCAAGTTCGACTGCATTTGGAATGCAGAGAAACCTTAAACTGACAGGAGAAGGCGAATGGGTATTTTTAGTGATGGGATGATGTAGAAAGTCATGTCAAAAAGATACGAACTTAGCGATTAGCCAGGGCACTTAGTGGGGCTGAGGTCACGTGTGCTAAAAACGGCTCATCAAAACATGCCAAACAGTAACACAATATCAAACCTGCTAAAAAAAATAAGTACGAGTAACAACTTTTATCACCACTATTATTAGCGCTCAAAATAGATAAGGAGGGGCGGAGGTGTAAACACAATTAGCCACTATCACCACATAGCAACCCCCCGCACTGTACCAACCACCACCCCCCTTTAACCAAGCCATTCGATCAAAAAAAGAAACAATTAACAACAAGAGTGGTTACCAAAGGGCATAATGTCGCTCCTATCGGATCTCCTCCACAAAACACTTAAGGACCTCCACTTTCTACACACACAACGCGATCTTCACAATTATGAAAGTTTACTAAGACAGACAATCAATGAAGTGATTCAGGTAATCAACTATAATGATAAGGCATTTTCCAAATTCAATGTTAGTGTGGTGAAAAGTTCCGGATCATCAGAGTCTTTAGATCTCATATATTATTATCCATCATCAGATGTGGAATCAGATAAACTTGATAACGCGAATATAGTTCAATTCATACAATCATATAATCACGAGGACGTGCGATCGGACCATCAATCGGTGCTCAAACTGCTTGTGGAGCTTTTGTCCAAGATAAAGGGAAAACGTCCCATTCGAATCAAAGACACATATTCATTGATCTTAACACGAGTTTCAGAGTTAATTGAATTTTTCATAAAGTTTCAAGTAGAATCAGAATTAAGACTAGTGGATTTCTTAAATCAGTGTATCGGTGAAGAAATAAGATTTTATTCCAGTCTCCAATCGAAGTTGGATGATTTGGATGAACAAGACACCCAGAATATTGCCAATTTTTTGGATAGCATAATTTCCAACGACGATGACGATAACGATAATGACCGCGATTCAATATTCAGTTATGAATCTGAGACTTCAGCACCTTCAAACCAAATACGATTCCAAAGTTCCAATCCTGATTTTGACCATATTTATGGAGTATTCGTTAAGATCCTTAGTATGAAACGTGAAAGAGACTACAAGAGTTATATCAAAGTAATGCTCAGCCTCTTCAAAAGACATGCCAAAATAGAGTTCATGGAAATTGATAGTTTCAAGTACAAAGAAATGAAACTCAGCAAGTTTATCAATTTTTTCATAAGAGAAAAGGATGGGTTTTCAATTTTACCAAACCATTTTCATGACATTAATAATAGAGTATTTTCCGATATGGTCATATTTCCAGAAATGGCCATCAAGAATGATATTGAATTGAAACAGAGATCAATTACACCAGAGCCAATAAATAGGACTGGTACTCCTAATATAATGCATAGACAATCATCTCAACTGGATCACAAATCCAGACCAAATTCATTTATCGAATATAATAGACCAAACCAGTCCATCAACGAATCAAATAATGAAAGCCATCTTGCAAGCAGTGATGTTCCATACAACAGTTTTTTCAACACATCAGTTGAATCAGTAAACGAGTCCACGCTAAACAGGGCCAGTTCTAAAGAAGATCAAGCTAGACTTTACAATTCTTTGAGCTATGTCATTCCTTTGTTGAATGAGTTCAATTTATCATTTAATCCAGAATTCCCATCGGTTTTCAGGTATTATTTGAAGTTAATGTATGAGGAAATGCCAACTCTTTCTGTCTCATCAGATCTTAAGTTTGTTGATAATGTTGTTTTCCTACTTAACCAGATCGTTGACTTTGAAAATGAAGAAGTAGATCAAGATTTTGATATTAAACTGGCAGTCACAAAATTTTATAATGTTCACTTAAAATTGTCTGACTCTACTGATACCACCATACTTATGAGGTTGGCAGTTTTCGAGTACCACAAGATGGTCAGCACCAAACGATTAGTATTTGCAAAATGGGCAGAGAAAATGGTCAAATTAGAAAATTTAATTAATATAATGAATACTTGGGAAATGGCCCAAAACGAGCAAATACTAAGAGGGTATCTCAAAAAATGGTTTGGGAAGAGACTTCTATTTAACAACTTAGAATCAGAAGCTTCCAACTTTTATGAAAAGTTATTAGTAGATAAGTCTAAAACAAAATGGGTTCAGAAATACCATAACCATCATGATTTGGACAATTTGGCTCTGGTATACTCTTTAAAAAAGTATTTTATTAGCTGGTCTAAGAATACAAAGTATTATAAAGAATTAGGGGCAATAGCAGAAAAGAGAGACAAAGAACATCTTCAAAGAGGTATATTCACACACATGGTTCAAGGATATAACCATGTAGTCGAGCTAAACCAGCTCAGTGACGATTTGGCTGCAAAATTCACTGCTTCAAGAAATCAAAGAGTGATGAGAGATTCTTGGAATACATGGTATGCCAAAATGAACAGTTCTAACAAAGTTTCAAGTCAGGAATCATTGGGTGCAAAATTAGCTAAATTAGGTAACATTGAACAAGAATGGTTACAAAACCGTTACTTCAATACCTGGCAAACCAAGTACTCACTCGTCTCAAGATTCAACCAAGTACAGTCAAGAAATCAACAAGTTCTAATAAAGTACATTTTCAAAGAAAGATGGCAAAAGCAATTGGACTTGATACAAAAGTCCAACCTGTGGAGAAATGAAAAAGATCTTGAAATGAAGCGTAACATTCTTCGTAAATGGAGGGAGAAGAGAGATCAGATAGAAATGGCAGAGGTATTCAATCGTCGTAGATTGTTAACTACTACATTGAAACAATGGTCCACAGTGAATGCTCTTCACAATTATGAGAAGAGACCAAAAGAAAAACACGAGTTGAAGCAAGCATTTAACAGATGGCTCTTACAGTATCAATACCGTGCCTACACTTCAGAAAGGAGATTTGAACAAGAGAAAAAAGCATTGCAGAATTGGATAGGAAAGCTGCAAAAATTGATACAATTGGAAGACCAGGCAAAGCAACACGAAGGAGACGTTCTCACCAAAAAGTTCCTCAATGTGTGGATATCTGGAATGAAAAATACAGAACAATACCAAATGGTGGCCGATTTAAACTTGCAGAGAAAGTTCTACAATAATTTATTACAGAAGATGCATAATGTGTCGGTCAATGAACGGAAAGCTGACAAGTTTAGAGAAAGAGGATTTAACGATAAATTCCTTTTAAAACTTTCATTGAAGCAATGGAGAATAAAATATGGGGAAAGATTTGAAGTCAACCTGGAATGGAAGATCAAACAGTTCAAAAAGACTGTCAGTAATCCTATGTTAGCTTCAAGGATGTTCAGTCGCTGGGCAGAAAAGTACAACGAACGTCAACACAAACTCGATGAATTGGACAGAAGATGCGAACTGTTTGTAAAGAAATCAAAGCAACAAGCAATAGATACATGGGTCGAAAAAACTAGAGCTCAAGATGAATTGAATGAACGAGCTCTTGAATTCCAATATTCCGTGTTGCTTAAGAAGTTCCTTCTCATATGGTACAATCAGTTCATTAATAAAGGAGTTTATCTCAATGAAATTGCAGATGATTTCATAGATAACAAACAATTTCAACAGGTCAGGAATATTCTCAGCAGTTGGTCAATGAAATATATTAAAAACATCAGGAGAAATGAGCAAAGTTGCAATGAATTTGTGGAAAAATGGCAGAAGACAAAGCTCAAGTCTATCTTTGAATTATGGCTTGTTAAATATAGAGAAGCCAGTGCTGCCACAAAAGACGAAGATGAAGAAGACGAAGATGAGGACGAGTCAGATGTCAGTATGATTAGCAATCAATCTCCATTGGCAAACAAATCTAGATCATTTATTCCACCACCTAATGATAGCTACTTATTTACTCCTTTGAAACAGCAAGTTCGTGGTAGATTGGCCAATACTCCAAGCACAAGATTAAGTCCAACCAAGCTCCAAGAAACCAATGAACGGATGAAAAATGAAAGAATTGATGCTTTGAGAAAACATTTTGGTAGAGTTAAAACATCAACACCTGTCAGTACGCCTAGAAGAAGGGCCAATTTAAAGGTGGTCTCTCCTTTGAGATCCAATGAACCAGTTTCAAGGCTAAGAAATATCCAACCAAGTGACCGTGAAAGGACTAATTCTGGAAAGGAAAGAACAAATAAAGCCCAAACATATGCCAATGTGATGCCACCCAAACCTCCAAATTTTGAACCTTTAAAGAAAGAACCAGAAGATTACTATTTATCTAGTAGCAATGAATTTTTAAGTCAGTCTTCTAATACAATTATCGAAGATGAAAAATCTATGATTGATAATGCAAAGAAATTAAGAAGAATCACACCAATAATGTTCCCAACTGAGGAAGAAGAAAGTCAACCAAAGTTTTCTCCAGTTAGGAGATTGAAAGAAAGATTAAGAAACAATTTGACTTCAGTTTCTGCATCACCTAATGACGATTATACGTTGTAATCAAATAAAAATAAGAACAAAAAGAATTATAATATTAAGTTATCTCTTTAAAAATTCAACTTTATCTACAATTGAAAGGTTGACCGAGAGGATATCTATTAATTAGTGATTATAATATTTGCATAAATAAAAATGATACCAGAATTGGTTTACCTATGAACAGAATTTTCTAGTCATACTTTCCATTTTCGATGTCATCAATTTCAACATTCAAAGCTTCTTGAATTTCTTCAGGTTCAATTTCATGAACTTTTTCTTCTTCAAATGCAGCTGGTACTGCACCTTCAGCTTCTATCACTTTAACATTTTCATCCTTTCCAATTCTTGAATAAACATATAAGTAATCTTTGGTAGAAACCAATGAACGTACGAATTCTTTAAACCATCTAGCTTCTTCTTTAGTAATATCTTCTACCAAGAATGCAGCAAAAGAAGCCAATTGTTTAGGATCAGACAATTGACGAGACAAACTGATAACTGGACCAAGCATAACACCATTGTAGGTTGGAACAGTTTCAATTAATTTCCAGTTCTTTTCATCAAACTTCAAGACAGCTCCGTCATTGGTAGCGATTTGAGCATCTGGATCTTCTTTAACTAAAATTTGAATATCGTTCCAAATTTCTAATAATTCAGTTCTTCCTTCAGTCTTATCGTAAGTAATTAATTCATCATGGATTTCTTCAAATCTGTTGATACCAGAAATACAAGAAGCGGTATCTAAATGGACCACAACAGAAGAATTGGCGTAGTTTGCATCAATATAGGTGTTAACAAAGGCCAAAGCATCACCTCCTGGGTAATTGTAACTAGAAATGTAACCAGAGAATAAAGATAAGCCAATAGTAAGGATGATGATAATACCACTGACCAAAGCATAGAGTTTACTGGAAATACCAGTTTGCCAGTTTTGAATAATTCCAGCAAGACCATTGGCAGCTTGAAGAGTAAAAATAGGAACCACATAAATGATGAATCTCCATTCCTTATGAGGTTGGAAAGACATAGCGACCACGTACATCACAGAAGCAAGGAAAATGTATCTTAAGTTATCCTTTTCAGGAACAGGAATACGTTTACCATCATCATCATAATCGAATTTTCTAGTTTCGTCTTCAGCAGGATCCTTAACCAAACCTGGAATCACTAATAATAAAATGATTGGAGGTCTGAATAATTGCAAAAGGTAATGGTTGAAGTAAGCACCCCATGGTTCAGTACCCCATTCAGCAGATTTACCTTGAACAATGTTAAAAACAAAGCCTTTGTATTCAGGTAAGACAAAGTCGTTCCAGAAATAAGAATCCACCATAAGAGAAACAATTCCACCAATAATAGTACCAATTAATAAAAGAGCAATATTTATAGTAAGTGGAGATTTTCCATAGACAACGGAATTGAAAAGAGCAAGAATACCAGCAAAGACTCCAATTTCTAATCTGAAAATTATACCAGTGAAAGCTAACCAAGTGAAACCAGTTTGGTCACCAACAATTAATTTAGATAATCCAAATAAAACACCTGGTAATGCAATAAAGTTAGGAAGAGTTCTGGTAGAATAATATAATAAATGGAATTGAGTAAGTAATAAAATCATGTACCAGAATCCAATTGCACCCTTGGTTCTGCCTTTACCTCTAACATTGATCTTATTGATACTGTTTCTAATACTCATTAAACCAAAGGCATTGAAAAGACCTAAAACACCTCTTACTAAACCAGCCAAACTTTCTTGAGTTCTTTCTTCAAAAATATCAACACCTACCAAGTCAGCAATTCCGGCAACAGCCTTGACGATGTAGGCCAAAACCAAAATACCCACGAAAGTACGAGGAACAACCCCTGGGAATTTCATATGATCGTAGTTATCCACAATGGTTTCTTGTGGAAAGATACCATAGTTGATGATATCATGAATGGCTTGAATATTGAAAGATTCTTCCACTTTAGTATAAGGAGCAATGACGGCATGGTATCCTATCACTGCGATAAGGATAGCATCAAGGACCACGTTGTATTTAATCATAGTTAAGAAGTGATGAACAAAGTGACAGTTGGTAAAGATTCAACAAGTTTCATAGTGGGTCGATTTAGTGTGGAGATAATTAGTGCCGCGACGAGCACGGCGTAGGTGTAAAGATTACGAGGTTGGGTAGATTAGCGGTGGGCCATGGAAATCAAGGGCCCAATGGGGGAATTGGTGGTAAGACCAGTGGGAAATGAGATGCTTGGCGTTTAGAGATTTAGTGCTGGCAGTAGATCGGTGGAACATTCTACCGAGATCATTAGGGTTCTAGTTAGTCCAGAGAGGTTCCGAGATCTGGGGTCTGGCTAGCGATAGCGAGGACCAATTGTACTGAGGTATAACAGGAACAGAACCCATAATTGGGAAGGAAAGAAGATGTAGATAACTAGTCAGTGTTATAAGCAGATACTATCTCTCTTTATTTGTCTCTTTGTCTATAGTTTCAATCTTTCTTTTGGGTAACTCTATCAGTATATGTAGATGGCCTGGTTAGTGGCATTTCGCAGTGGTAAAGATTTCACAGTAGTGAGACAGTTAGAAGCAATTGATAGGATGGTTACTTGACTGAACCGAGGGACAACTGAGTGAAAACGGTTATAACTTTCAAAAATCCATACTACTATTCTCTTCGTGCTTCCCCTCTTGTTATTCTCTTTGTTCTTCTCTTTATGCTCAACCTTTTCTTGTCTTGTCACATTTTGGCTGGTTACGTCACTGGCTCTCACCATCTGTTTTTTCGCAACTAACCATCTTTTTCAATCAATTACTAACTAATCCAATATCTACTACAACCAACTACAATGGACGATATTCCTGACTTAGTGACTGAGCTCACCGGAAACGAGCCAGTCGTATCGAAACCACAATGGCTGAACCCTGAACCAGCAGCCACTCCAGACCCTTCAAAGAAGATTCCTGTCACTATCATCACTGGATACTTGGGGTCAGGTAAATCTACTCTTCTTGAAAACATAGGTAAGACAGCCAAGAAGAGATTAGCAATTATCCTTAACGAGTTTGGAGACTCTTCAGTGATTGAAAAGTCCGTTACCATCAAAGATACAGAAAAGAGTGAAGCCGTTCAAGAATGGTTGGATCTAGGCAATGGATGCTTGTGTTGCACTGTCAAGGACAACGGAGTAGTGGCAATTGAGCAATTGGTAGAGAATTCCAAGGGTAAAATCGATCATATCTTATTGGAAACCACCGGAGTGGCCGACCCTGCTCCTATCGCCAAGATGTTCTGGCTTGATGATGGGTTGGCATCTAATATCTATATTGATGGAGTGGTCACTGTAGTTGATTCCGAGCATATTTTAAAGAGTTTGGATGATGTTGGAGGCCACTGGCACAGAGAAAATAACCATGTCAAATACGCTCAGACTCCAAATAAGGAAGATTTGACAGAAGAAGAGTTAAAGCAGGAAGACGACCAATTACAAGAAGGAATCACCACTGCTCACCTTCAACTTGCATTAGCAGATGTGATTCTCATTAATAAGGTCGATAAGATTAAAGAAGATCCTGAAAAAGTCAAAGAAATCACCAACAGAATCAGAGGTATCAATAGTACTTCTCCTATCTATACTACTAGTTTTGGAGACATTGACCTTGACTTGATCTTAGATCTCCATGCCTACGACGGAACAGTCGATAAAATCCAACATGCATTGAATGCTCCTAACGACACATTTCACGATTCACGTATCAGTACCATTTCACTTGAATTCCCATTTTTAACTAGCGCAGATCAATTTGACCAAGTTGAATCATTTATCCAATATGTTCTTTGGGAAAATACTGTCAATGGTAAGAGCGTGGAGATCCATAGACTCAAGGGATTATTGGTGCAAAAGGACCCAGAAATAGTCAAAGTTATACAGGGAGTACGTGATACATATGATACAATTGAAGGTGGTCAATTGTTAGAGGGAGTCAAGGGAAACAAGTTGGTTCTCATTGGAAAGGGCCTCAATGAAGAGGATTTAAAGATAGAATTGTCCAAGCATTTAAAACAATAGGAGAGAAGACCAAAAAAAAAAAAAAAAATAAAAAGCACAAGTACCTAAATTGATCTATCATTAAGTCATTTTAGGTGTTAAAAAGTCCAGTACTAGACAGAGTCTGACCATAGTCTTTCATAGTAATAGTTTACTCACTCATTATAGTGAGACCAGTCAATAACAGTTCTACAATAGAAAGTACAATTGGTAAATGCAAAACATGTAGAACCTGTAAACTTTACTACAGGAATATAAATTGACAGGGATTCCCACATTTTAAACAAATTTATCCATCACTTTTCTTTCCTTTTCTTTAGTTTCCTTTTCGTTCCTTTTCTCTGCTTTTCCTCACTGGCTGCGTTTCTGGGGCAGTCTCAATTTTGCAGTCTCACTCGCACCATCGGTTTGTTACTGGGTGATTGTTCTGTCGGCACGACTCGATGAACAAAATTCTAACCAAAAAGGCCTGGCTGAGACTACCTCTGTAAACCAGATCAACCAACCAAAACAAAGAACAATGCTGGACTCTGGTCCCAAGGACACCAAGCCAGTGGAGCCGGTCAAAGAACCGGTCAAACCTGTGGATAAGGTTAAAGCACCTAAGAAGGGATGGTCCAATCCTGCCTTTAGAATGATGGGTATTCCAAGAATATCTCTTCCATCCAGAAACTGGATGATTTTCTGGACCCTTTTAGGTGGTATTGGTGGTGGTATTGCCTATGATAAGTACCAACAAAAGCAAATCAGAACCAAATGGATGGAACAAGTCAAAGAATTGGGCGATAAAGAATATAGAGCCGATAGAGTTCCAAGAAAATTAACTGTATACATTGCCCCACCACCAAATGATTTCCTTGATACTTCATTCAGAGTATTCCGTAAGTTTATCAAGCCAGTTTTGAACTCCAGTGCTATTGATTATGAAATTTATACTGAAAATAGACAAGGTGATATTCGTTCTACTGTGGCCAAGAAGATTAGAGAATTAAGAACTGCTCAATTAGAAAAGGAAAAATTACAAGCTGAAGAATTAAAGAAAGAAGCATATGAAAAATCATGGACGAAATTCTTTAAAGAAGATATTCCAGCCATTTTCCGTCGTAAACTGAAGGCTGAACAAGAAGAAGAAGAAGCCAAAACTATTGCTAGATCACAATTATACAAGGCTAGTGATGTTTTAGGTTTATACCATTTCTTAGACCCAATTAAACCACACAGTGATGATGAATTCAATGTCGATGAAGCTGGTGGTGTGATATGTGTCGGAAGAGGTGCATACAAGGAGTACTTGACTGGTGTTCATGAAGGTCTTTTGGGTCCATTAGAAAAACCACAAGAACTTGTTGATGAAGAAATACGAATTAAAGAAGAAAAGGAAAAGCAAAAGGAAGAAGATGAAAAGAATGGTACTAAGACCGTTAATGACGACGATGACGATGAAGAACTTGGTGAAGATGGTGCAAGAAAGAAGAAAGAACCAGTCACCAAGCCTTTCATTAGACCAGAACAATATGGAGATGCTGCTCTTGCTCCAGAATTGGACTTATCTAAAATGCTTTTGGATGATAAAAATCTTCCAGTATTTTTCGAACAACCAGTTTATGTTTTCCCAGTTCCAAACTTGTTAGGTTTCTTGAATTTCCCAAGAAAGATCTACAGATACTACACAACTCGTGTATTGGCTGATGAGTATGGATTCAGAACCACTGCTGTTTCTTACAGCAAGACCAGACCTTTTGAATATAAAGATGTCTTACTGGGTAAAGAAGAAGAATTCGATTGGCCAAAGAAATGGGTTGAAAGTGGTAAGGCCAAGAATTCCGAATGGGTTCAAGAGTTGGTGGTTGATGAAAGAATTACCAACAGAATGAGAGTTTATGATCATACTTTGATTGAAAAGAAATAATGTATATAGATAGACCAAAGAAGAACCACGTATCAAGTGAGTTTGCCATAGTCTAATAAGTGTTATAGTTATTTAATGACATACAAACATAGCAGAATCAGTTGTAGAAAATTATTGAAATCTTATATTAATTACAGTTCGTTATTCATAATATTGAAATAGCTCTATATATAATCAATACTATTAAGAAGGTTCGTTTGGCTAGTCTTCGATTTAATTAATTCTTTCTTTTCCATAAAGTATAGTTGTAGATGAAATTGCCTTCTTCTATATCTTTTTCAAGCTTGATATCACCAACAAACTCTTGAAGCTCTGATTCTGGTCTTTTTTCCCATTCACTGCCTTCAAATAATGGGAACCCTAAATAAGTATCGACTTCAACAGGTTCTTTGGCATCGATTTCGGTGATTAATAAATGATCGACTTTTGGGTCATTCACCAATTCGTTATAGATTTCAGCACCACCAATAATAAATATTCTTTGGATTTCTTTGGATATACTGGCACCATATTTTTGTAATTGTTCTATAGAAGTATCAATTGAATTGGCATGAATAACACCATTTTCCACCACTTCATTATTGTAAGATCTAGACAAAATAACGTTGACACGGTCCGGTAATGGACGGAACTTTGGCGGTATGGAATCCCAAGTTCTACGTCCCATTACAACGGCATTGATACCATTTCCGGTGGTTTTGGATGTGACCTCTTTGAAATAACGGATTTCTTTTCTTAATCTCCAGGGCATTTTGCCTTGGAACCCAATTCCTCCAGAGGGCTTGAGTGCTGCGACAATAATGGCCACGGTAGGTCTGAATTCGGACATTTTAGTGTGAATTAGGCTTGGTGAGATCGATGACTTTCAGTATAGTTAGTGATAGTGAACGCGACTCATAGTTAACGCGTTAGTATTGGGGTCGTGTGATTACTGAGCATCAACAGATTTAGGGTGGTGGTACAAGTATGGGCAATAGAAAGGCAAAAAAGTGTAAGGGTGAGAGAGGTGACTAGTATCTTAAGAAGTACTACGAGCTAAGAATGATTATAGAGTTTGAATAGACCAAATGGTGAAGATTTACCCCATATTTAGTGGGGGTATCCATACACCTAATTTTTTCATAGCACATATAGTGATAGTACATATCAATTCACTAACTAACATTTAGACAGAATGTCACCAGATCGAGGTTGCACTATTTTATTCTTCTAGTGCGTCATTCCTCGGCACGTCCATCTTTAATTACGAGGCTATTGCATGCGATTGTACCAAAAGATCAGCTTTAGGATCAAAGTACATGAACTAATGTGGCAGAACACAAAAATGGTCAGTGTCCAAGTGGGGGATTGCGATAAAAATTGTTTTTATTTTGGGAGCAATCGCAACCAACCTGCCACGTATTATTCGATGAATTTAGAGAATCAATTTCCTGTTCTGGCTTGGAAGTGGGTACAATTTTTTGTTCAGGATAATTATGGATGGGGAAAGCCGCATCACGTGACCGGTGACCACAGTTACAAACGAAATTCAAACAAAGTATAGTAGATCTTTTGTGTAATACACGGTTCGCGGAGGGTAAATTTGCAGCTATCGTAACATTGATTAACATATACTAAAATACAACACTAAGTAGTCAAGCGTAGAAGAAAAATAAAACAACTAGTAACACAAGGAGCAATTGAATAAGACAAAATTAGCATAAGATCGATGTGTCCAAGCGAATCCCAAATGTCTGTAGAAAGTCAAAATATGGTTTTGATCACAACCACGAATGTGAACATTGGAATATTTTAACTACTTTAATATACAATTGATTAGAGAAGTGGGGGGAATTGGAGGAAGAGACCTCCTGAGCATCAGGAGGTGGGAATAACAGTTTTTAAAAAAAAATAAGAGATTCATATTCATTTGGTGGATTTTTTGACGGCAGCCTTCTTTGGAGCAGCAGCCTTCTTGGTGGTAGTAGCCTTCTTAGTAGCAGGCTTAGTAACCTTACCATCCTTCTTGGTGGTGGTAGCCTTCTTGGCAGCTGGCTTCTTTTCGGTCTTAGCCTTGGTAGCCTTAGCAGTAGCAGGCTTCTTTTCAGCCTTAGCCTTGGTGGCCTTAGCAGCAGCAGGCTTCTTTTCAGTCTTAGCCTTAGTGGCCTTAGCAGCAGCAGGCTTCTTTTCGGTCTTGGCCTTGGTGGTCTTAGCCTTTGGCTTGGTAACCTTAGCCTTCTTGGCTGGAGTCTTAGTTTCAAGAACATGTGCCTTCTTAGCCAACTTAACAGGACCAGATGGACCCTTTGGTTGTAAGAAATCTTCGGCTTCAACACCCTTTCTTAAAGCAGTGTTGAAAAGAGCATCGAAGTTAGCAGCAGTGATCTTGTAGTTAGATTGAACATACTTCTTAAGAGCTTGACGACTATGCTTGTTAGTATTGTTAATTTTTTTTATAAAAAATGGGAAAAAAAAACTTGGTAAAGGGGGGAGGGGGAGGGAATTACCAGCAAATGGATGATTAAATTAAAATACATACGAAGAACCGTTTCTTTCCTTTAAAGTGACAATTGCGGATTTGATCATGTCTAAAGTTAGTATATCATGTTTGTAGGAAACATTGAATAAGATGTTGGCTAGTAATTTTATGTTTTGATTATTGCTTATCAGTCACTCAAAAAAACATTCAATAAAACAAAAAAAAAACCAACACCAACAAAGTCATTCAAATTGGGGTCTAAAAAACCAGGGAAATTCCAGTAAAAACATATCCTGGTTCTTCTAATGATACTCACCCTTGTAGGACACTTTTGGAGTAGCGACTGACTTAGCAGTAGTAGTTTTAGGAGCCATTGGAGTTTAATTTAGAAGAGAAGATGTGACCATAAATTTATATATTCGGGCGCACTTCACAACAAACCAAACAATCAAAACAAACGCCAACCGCGATTAGCTGAGACTCGGTCAGGTGATCTGACTTGCGATTTCTCACCCACTTTTCTCACTCACTTCCCACTTCCCACTTCCCCCAAGTCAATAGATTGCAAACATACACACACACAATTTTTGTAATGGTTATATGGAGGACTGGAACGACGACCAACAAGTGGGGGTGTTTGAAAGTGGAGGGACTGGATCTGGAGCGTGTTACGTGATTCAGTTACTTTTTTACTATTACGATTGTACTGCTGTTATATAATTATAGGTTTTTTTTTTGGTTGTTTTTAGTAGGATTACTAGGAGTATATTTGGCTTAGTGGGTAGTAGTATTGGAGTGACCACAAGTAGTGACGAATTCTGGGCAAGTCAAGGACTGCGACAGAAGAGGAGAGGTTTAGGGGCGCAAAAAACCAGAAAATACCACTGGCATTTCATTGGCTACTGACATGCCCAGGGCGGAGATCGTAGTAGCCGCAAATCACGGCCAAATTTCTAGTCACAGACCAGATAAGTTCTAGTAACAGTGCATTAAGGTAGGTAATGCTGTAATGCTGCTGTAATGCTAATTTACCTGATTTACAGTGGTGTTTTGAAATTACTAGAGTGATCAAAAGGACCCGTTAAAAGTGGTGTTTTTGATACTGTTGTTTCAGGTAGTTGTTTTTTTGGGGGGCTAAGAGAGTGGCTAAGTAGGCGATCATGTGAATCAACAGTGGTGGGTCTTGTTGAGGTTAAGTAAGTGTAAACCTTTTGTTAAGGTATTTCTTGTTGTGACAGTGTCACGTCACCGTGAACGGGATTAATGGGCGAATTTCAGCTTGAGGGGGGAGGGGCATTTCGGTCTTTTTGTCCTATAGTGGCTATACTTATGTTTCGGGCTTAGTTTTAGTGATAGACCCTGTGGTAATTACTAACTTATTTAGGCGGCGCAATTTCACGGTTCACAGTTCACGGCTATACCAATGTTCGGGAATTGTGGAACTATTTTCCGATTAGGCTAATTGCCTATGTTTACTTAAGAATTATGGGTTATTACCAAGACAAGTATAGACTACCATAATTCGGGGCTTGTAGGTCATATTCCTTTGATTCTTGCACTAGGCTAAACTATATACACTAGGACACCGAGACGATTAATTGGATTCCTAGTTGGTCCTGAACGCCGGGGAGTCAGGGGAAAAGAAGGGCTTTGAAAAAGTCCTCTTTTAAAATAAAGATCTATGAAGAGCTCATACCTTTATGAGCTCAATGTACATGGATGAGGTGTTGATGATAAGCAATTACACGTCAATGACGATGCAATTGGTCAAGAATCAGACTTCAAAGATTGCCGATTGACGCGATTCTGTAATATTGAAAAGCCGAATTGGTTTCAATCGCTGATATCTTGTTCAAAAGTATCACCAATAATAATAATAAAAAAACACCTCTTTTATGCTGTAGATTTTGGAGCTAATTACACCGAATTGCTCTTTCCATTTGAAAGGCCGGTTATCTTTTTTGATTTATTTGAACCTTGATAACCGGATGACTTTCAATTCTATTTTTTTTTTAAATAGCCAAGTATGTCCTTCTTTAAAATGCTATTATTTATGGACACACTTCCATTTCTAACCATTGTTGATAAGTATCCTTTTCATAGATTAACCTTCTATCCTTATCGACTTCATATAAATCAACATGCTCAATGAACAATGCAACCACGGCAAAATTCTTAAATCCATCATCTTCCTTTTTACCATCTACACCTCTTCTAATCAGATCGATTTTCTTTTGATTTTCATCATCAAGTGGCAGTAAAGGAGTAGGTCTTCTAAACAGCTTCTTTAAGTTTTTAGAAAGAGCTTTCCATTGCCGCACTCTTTCAGCTTCCCATTCTTGAACAGTAGGAGGTTTATATTGGAATTTAGTAAGATTAGTATAAGAAAGATCACCAGCAGTTGATACAGAATATTCATTAACAAGAGCTGGAGAACATAAACTTGCACTTAAAGGTTGATATTGAGGAGGTAAAGGTTTAGTATCAATACTATCATCACTCGGAGTAGCTGGAGGAGGAGGAGCAGCTCTTCTTTCAGCTTCTATGATAGGCATATGTTTCTCATCAATAATTCTAGCTTTTCCTCTAAATCTAAATTGTTTATTCACTCTTGGTAACCAAAAAACGGCTTCAAATCTATCATCATTGAGTAATTCAGTATATTTATTCAGTCTTTTATCGGTAGTAAAAGTTATAACATTACTTGATTTATCATCAAATAACCAACCTCTATAAACCAAAGTCCGATTTTTTGGAAATCCAGTAGCTGAATCAATAGTAGCTAATTGAAAAGTAATAAATGGAGGATTATTTTCATTAAGACTTTGTTCATTTTCAATAGCTTGAGTAAAAGTAGGAACCCAAGAGCCCATATGGTGCATTTGAAGCATGACTTGAATGAATTTATGAACTAATTATTGTAGAATGGATCTTTAAAGCTTTTTTTTTAATACAAATTTAACGCTCAAGTGACCATTATCCGTTTACTTACACTCATACGAGCTAGATGAGTACACCACGTTGTGGACCAGGTTTTGTGTCATAAACTTTTAATTTTAAAATTTGAGTGTCACTAACAGGTGATGAACAAGAGATACAAATTTTATTAGGTACTGTACAGGTGGGGGGTGTGTTTTCGGGAATGTGTCGGAACAAAACCAAAATAAAGTAGAGGGGTTCGTGTTTACAACATTTGAACGTGAATTAACCCCCACACCACGAGTCCTGTGTCCTGTCCTCCCGTCCACCGTCTGTCCTATCTCTTCCCCCAATATATTACTACTTAATATTAAAAAAAGGGGTCCAAATTGAATGACTACAATTTTATTTAATTATTGATTTTAGCTTTGTAATTTGTTCTGATCTGTTAGAGTTTGGGTTACCTTTAATTTACCCCCCTTTCAAATCAAAGAAGTTTCAGCCAAAAAAGCTAGGAAAAAAATATAAAAAATAAAAAAATTGATCTGTCATCACGTGGACCGTGGTTCCGGTTGGAGATGTGCTTAATGTTCGATGGTCGGGGTTACAATAATGGATCGGCATTGTTCTATATATTGAGGGGATGGTCTACATGAAACCTACCACCACGAAGGGGCTGGTAGTTGGATCAAATTACGGCAAGTGGCGTAGAAGGTGGTGGGGCTTTTTTTACAATACAGTACAATTATTAGTTATTATGGTGATTATATAGTGACTATATAGTGACTATAATAACTATAGTGATTTACGGGTTGCAACGGTTAATTTGTAAGTGACTACAATTTTATTTTGAGGTCAGTGGATCAAAGTGGAGATTTTGCTCATTGGCCAAAGGTTAAGAACTTTTTACTTTTACTTCTACGTTTCTTCTATCAATTAGTTTTTGTTACTTTTAACTATACTTTTTTTTTTTTTAGTAGAGCCGAAACCGAATCCCGAGCTTTTTTCCACGAGTTTCACCGTTTTTTCCGTGGGTTACAAAGATGTCACTTTTTTTCGGTCAAACTTCGGACTTATTGTAGAGAGAGTGTGAGTGAGTGAGTGATTTCGCCCTTTAATTCTCTTTTAGTAATAGTAACATAGAAAAACACCACCACCTATTTCTGCCTCGCACGACCCAGTATCACATCTCTAATGCCTGTTACTATTAGTACTGGACCTATAGGGCCAATTTTAAAGACTATACCTTCTCGAGTGACCTCGGTACGGGTGATACATAGCGGCCAGTCACCACTTGACTCCCTCAAGTCGTCATTCTTTTCGGGTCCTTCTACATCGCAAGAAATTCTTGATTTAATTAGTTTGGGTCTGGACTCCATCTACTTCATTGCTTACACCAACAAGGATATTGGTGATTCCATAGAATACAAGAACCATAATCTTAAGCTCATACTTACTCAGGACTCCATTGCAAAATGTCCTAACTTAGGTGAAGTCAAAAAGCTTCCTCATACAAAACTTGGTCATGGTGCTCAACACTCCGTGGCTTACAGCTACAGTAAGACTATAGAGCTCAAGGATTCGTTGCCAGTGCCGTCAAATATCGAATATATCATTAATACCTTGTTTTCCCAGTGCACAATTGACATAATTGCATACAATCAAGAGATCCCTAAATTACAGTCCACCACAGTGAGAACTGCAAAAATAGATCCAAGATTGAACCTTTCCCCATTAGCCCAGAATATTGATTTGGAGTCCCAAGATGACTTGTTAGACTTGTATGAATACCTCAGTTTGCTCAGCATAAACAGTTCTATGTTAATTCCTAACCATGTTGATAGTTATATAAGCACTTATGAGGTTCCAGAGGGTCCAGAGGGTCCTAGCGGATTGAGCATTTCATACGTGGATAATATTCACTCTAGTGAATTGGACAAATTAGTCGAATCAAACTGGCTTGTGTTGTCAGTCACTACTGAAAATGGTCATGTTTTGGCCTACAGAAAGAATAAGGATATTGTATGGCAAGTCTAATAAACGAGAACAAAAACTCTCCAGACTACCAATAGTTCATCTTACAAATACAAATATAGAGAGTAATGACTGAATTGATTCGGAGTTATGTCCAAAATCTATACGAAAATAGGTCCCTGCAAATGCAAATAAAAATCCAGACACCAAGGGCTTGAGGCATTTACCATCGAGAACCTCAACGTTAATGCCCGAGACTTCCGATCTTCTTACACAAATAGTCTAGCATTATTAATTATAATATTCATACTTTATTAGCTCTATAATATGTGTAGGTAGCGTATATGTACCGGACAATATGCAGGTCGCTTATATCAGTAGTTGATACCGGTGTTTAAAATAGAATAAATTCGATCAAAATGGCTCAAATAGCCGGCACACGAATTGATACAGCCGTATAATGTCGAATATAATTTTAATTTACCAAAAAGCAAAATTCTCTGGCCTAAAAAACCATTCCTATTCTCCAATCTGATTCAATATTAGGCTATATCCACGGAATGTATAGAACAAAAAAATATCCCATGACGCCAAGATTGTTCAAGCAAATATGAAGTGATCTCAAGCGACTTGAAGTGGAATTTGAGTTGCCTTGCATTATCTATGTGAGATGGAACTTGGCAAGACGAAACCTAAAAATCGCTCAAGTCAACTGATTATCTTTACCAAAATTATAAACTGGGTTACCCCGGAAAATAAATAGCATTAGTAATTAACCATTAGTAATAAAATGATTTAGAGTTTATTGGCAGAGGGCATAAACTTTAAATTGCTGTGTGGGAATATCGCTTTCGCCGCGTGGGTTGCCAAGGAGTTCTCAAATGTATTGGTACCTGAACTCCTTCTACTCTTCCAGTTGTGTCATCAAATGGTCTTGAATTACTCGAAGAAAATCTGGAATGATTAGAAATAAACTTAACCACTTGAACTAATTTGTTGGATTTTAATTTGCTACAATTTTTAATTCCTTTTAATTCTTATTTAAAAAAAATAGGCCATATAGTTAACAATATACAAGAACTAAAATAATATACTTACAATTACATACAGTTTGTCACCTCATTCATTACTCGTAGCAGGAAATTTAGGTAAAGAGATATTAATATTGATCTCTCACGTAAAATCCTTGAAAATATCCTCTATTGATAAATTATCAAATACATCAGCACCGGTTCCACCATTCATAAAATTCATTGATTCTGAACCTCCATATTCCAAATTATTATTAGCAAAAAAGCCTGGTGTAGCCATATTCAAATTTGGATCACTTGGACCGTTTGGAGTAGCTTCATTTTGATAACCAAATTTATGAGTTACCAAAGAGTTCATTACAGCACCGGTAGGTGCTGAATTATAGTTTGTAGCCAATCCAGGTTCTTGGAAATAGCCAGCACCACCATTCAGATCATTATTTCTCTTGGTTGATAACATTTGCATCCATAATTTATCAATTTGATCATTTGGTACTAGATTATAATCACCAGTACTATCTGTAGAAGTAGTTGAACCAATTGAAGTTCCTCCAAGGTTATAAGCATCGATTGTATTTACATGAGTAGAATTAGGATCATAAGCTTGACCATTATTACCTCTTAACTTCTTGGATGGTCTTTCTTCTTCATTACCACCGGTAATACTAGTTAAATCAATTTTATGTCTCATTATCAGGGAAGCTTGTTTCATACTAATATTCTTCAACTTTTTAAGATAATTAACTCTTTCAAAAGACTTCTTGAAAAGCAGAAGCATTTCATCTAACATTTCATCTTCTAATGGTAATGAAACACTCTTTGGATTTAATCTAGAAGCATGGAAAAGTTGGTCTTGATTAAGAATAGTACTCATCACCAATTGAGCTTTAGTAACTCTCCAGGCATAATAATATCTTTGACTCAAAATAGCCATATACTCTTTGAACATATTCATACTCTTTTCAACCACGGCAGTTAATTCAACCCATCTGTTGAAATGCAGTCTATAAGCAGGATCTTCTTCCATTTTAGTAGTATGGAAATATTTAGATTGATAATTCAAAATAGTAATCTTAGATCTAATAAATATTCCGGTTAAAATCATAACTGCTTTATGACTGACCTGTTCAAATGCTGGTGTGATAACTAAATCAGTTGAATCACCCAGAACATTTTCTTGACCATAAAATTCATAATAGAATGGTAATAAATCTTGAATACAAATCTGAAGGATTTTACTCAAGAAATGATAAGCCAATTTGACATTCTTCCTCTTTTCATAAAAGTTGAATATATGCCAGTAAACTGACACAAGAAATATGCTTGAATGGAAGAACACTTTAGTTCTTAATAATTTTGGAAATGAATCACGTTGATCATTTCCATTCACATCAATAATTTCACCAGTTAATTTAACATAGTGTTGTTTGACATATTCTAATTTAACTTCTAATTTTCTAATACTAACACTTCCTTTAACATCCAAAATATCAAACATAATTGATGATAATCTTTCAAAACTAGCTTCAAGCATAGCAAGGGAACTACAAACCCTTTTCTCAAGATTCACATCAATAACATTCTCATTACCTGGTTTATAAAATGGAACATTAGTATCAAAAGAATTAGGATTGATATTCATTGGAGTACCAATTGCCATGGTATTATTAAGATCAATCAATAAGACACAATACCACATTTTTCTAGTTAAATTATTAGTTTTTTCATCAGTACATTCATTAGGGAAATTATCAGGGTCTCTATGTAAACCCAAGGCATAAGCCATTTGTATCAACATAGCGTTGAAAACCTGAGCATCACCACCATCAGCACCATCACCATCTTCAGGAGCATACATATGATAAAATCTGGTGAGTAATGCTAGTTGCATGATAGGAACATTTATACCTCTCATTAAATTGAATTGATTTAAACAAGCTTGAGCCACTTCAACCACATCTAAACCAATTGGATGAGCAACCATAAATTTAAGATCTCTGATTCTTGGAGGAGGAGAAAGTTCATCGGAAGCAATTCTTGGATCTTGGGTACCATTAATATTATTGAGTAAAGTAAGACTTGCAAATCTAAGAATCAATAATAAACTACCCAATTGAGCAAAATCCAATCTTTTGGTGACTTTCAATTCATGGACTGGTTCATCCAAAGAAGATTCTTCACCAATAAGTAAAGATAATTGTTGTTTTAACATAACTTCGTCAACACAAGGTAAAAAGGCAAATAAATTTGTGAAGAATCTTTTATAAAGT